>APFE030548522.1:0-17159 GCA_000404065.3 Pinus taeda
TCCAACGGCTAATTCTGACCTAATGACCCAAGTCAAACCAAAATATTCTAGATATATTTAATTATTATTATTCCTAGAAATTAGTTAAAATAGGTAAATAAAATTATTTATTTGTTAATTTAATGTACTTGTTTATTAATACATGTATATATATATAACTAATTCATACTAAATTAATATTCTTGGTACATCATATATTTATTTAATAATAATCTTATTTATCATTAAATCTAATGGTCCATTAAATTAACCAATTATATCTTTTATCAAGATATATATTTATTAAATAATCAATATTTATTAATAATTTATTATTCCTATAATATTAATAAAATACCCAGTCACAAATAATCTTCTTGTTATATTTAATTACTATTATTCATAGAAATTAGTTAAATTAGGTAAATTATATAATTTGTTAAATTAACTAAATGTACTTGTTTATTAATAAATGTATATACATATACAAAAAACGAATTAATTCAAACTAAATTAATATTATTGGTACATCATATCTTTATTTAATAATAATTTAAATCTAATGGTCCATTTGAAATTAAATTCATAAATTATATCTTCTATCAAGATATAATTTTATAATTAATTTAATAATTTATATTTATTCAATAATCTATATGCATTTAATAAATTACTATTCTACTAATTACATGGGTGTTTTAATAGTATTATTTGCCATGGATAGAAAGGATTTGCCATATTTGCGGGAATAGGAGCATCCAGGATGAAAACCACTTCCTCTTAGAGTGCCCTGCATACAACCACATTAGATCTCAATTTCACAACCTTTGTTACAATAATGACCTTCCTAGCCTTTTACAATGCCAAAATTATAGTGAGCTCGGGAGGCTTCTCTCCAAGCTTTTTGAGCATAGGAATAAAATCTTAAATCAAAATAATTAATTCATCTTTTTTAGGTCCCATAGACCATTATTTGGTCTCACCGGACGTTAACCACCATCATTATCATCATCATCATAGAATAGTGATTTATTAAATGAATATAAATTATTGAATAAATATAAATTATTAAATTAATTATAAAATTATATCTTGATAGAAGATATAATTTAATTTCAAATGGACCATTAGATTTAATTATTATTAAATAAATATATGATGTACCAATAATATTAATTTAGTTTGAATTAATTCGTTTTTTGTATATGTATATACATTTATTAATAAACAAGTACATTTAGTTAATCTAACAAATTATATAATTTACCTAATTTAACTAATTTCTATGAATAATAGTAATTAAATATAACAAGAAGATTATTTGTGACTGGGTATTTTATTAATATTATAGGAATAATAAATTATTAATAAATATTGATTATTTAATAAATATATATCTTGATAAAAGATATAATTTGTAATTAATGGACCATTAGATTTAATGATAATAAGATATTATTAAATAAATATATGATGTGCCAAGAATATTAATTTAGTGTGAATTAGTTATATATATAACATGTATTAATAAACAAGTACATTTAGTTAAATTAACAAATAAATACTTTTATTTACCTATTTTAACTAATTTCTAAGAATAATAGTAATTAAATATATCTAGAATATTTTGGTTTGACTCGGGTCATTAGATCAGAATTAGCCGTTGGCAATATAGCCGTTGGAGTCTCTGCAGATACTATTTAACAAGCTATGCTGGATTGGTTCTGCAACTTGTCCTGACGATGAACCACACTGGTTGGTTCGAAATGCGTCGACAAAAGAGTATTTATGTGTTTTCGCCGAAAATTTCTCTAAACAATATATTTGTTTATAATTGAATATTTTTTTGTCAAATTTTCATGAATAATAAGATTACAAAATATGTTTCAAGGGTCTTTTCTTCTTCATTTTAATTGAATATTTTTTTTGTCAATCAAAAAATTATATAAGATTTTTATGAAAAATAAGATTACAAAATATGTCCTAGGGGTCTTTTCTTCCTATTTTAATTAGATGTGTTGAAAGAGGGTGTCGAAAGATGTTTAAATAGAACTTTACAATTTTTATTTTTGCCTGGCATCGTATCTATTTCGTACTTTCAAGAAAATAAAAAAACAACAGAGGCGAGCATCAATATTTCATGGAGGGGGTGAGGTGGGAGTACAGGGGGGCTGCAAAGTAGCCATCATATGGGAGTATAAGGGTGCTGCAAAGTAGCCCATCATGTGGGAGTACAGGGGGCTGCAAAGTAGCCATCACGCTCATGTATGTGAAAATCTATATGCTCCACCCGAGCTTCCAGATTGTGGAGGTGGTCATTTTCTTTGTGATGGTTCTGAGTGATAGAATCCAATTGTTCCAATATCTTGTTCTCATTGTACTAAATGCCATTTATGTAAGCAACAATCTTTATACATGTGGTCGCTTAGGATGTCGAGATTGAGTTGGATGTTGCAAAGCTACATAACTAAGGATTCCACGGTTTTGGGTGTCTCACATGTTATCTTCACATGTTAAATGTAGAGATTAAAGTAAGAAATATGAATCTAAAAGATTCTCTTAAATATCAATTAATTTGTCTATAAAATATTTGTAAAATAACTTATTATTAGTTTATGTTAAGGTAAGATTTTAATAATCGATTTCCATATTAATCATTATTAGTTTAACATTGACTAATGTAATTTATAATATTTAATTTTGAAAAATAAATATTTATTTTTCAGTATCAGTAAATAATTATTTTGTAAATATTTATCCGACCATAACTTGAAAACTTTATTGGCTGACATATTTTCTCTCATAATTTATAGATATAACTACAATATGTATCCATCATTTGAGACATTTGTGCAGTGAAAAGCATCCAAAAATAAAATCTTTAAGAATAATTATAAAATAACATATTTAGCATTAATTACTTAGTATCATAATTTAAACATAAATAGAAATAAAATATAAATAAATATATTTCTCAAAAGTTACTTGTCGCTATCATTTGCATATGCATAGTCCTCTGAACTTATCCATCATATCAATACTATTTAAAAATAATAAATATTTTTATGAAAATGACCGTTACGATATTGACAATAGCCATCTGTCAACCGCGTGATCACGTGTTTCGCTACGATTTTATCGTTCTGTACGCCTGTAACGTCAACCTAATCCTGACACAGACCCGACAGCGACAGCTCCATCGTTTCCCAAGTTCCCACAACAGGCGGACCTCAAAAACCAGTTTAAAACATCATAATTCTCCTATCGATTTCACGTCATCCGCGTCCCGACACGTTTCCTGAACGTGCCTGTAGACTTTTTGGGATTTGAATTTCGACAAAATTTGCACGTCATATCATTTTAATAATAAATATCTTTTAAATTAATTTTCATAAATTATTTAGTTTATTTGGCTTTAAATTAATTTTCATAAATAATTTATTTTATTTCGTGTTTTTTAGCCAGAGCTTTGGCTCTTTCCTACCTAATAGTATTAGGTGGGCAAAGTGGTGAAATACGGGCAGTTCTTCTTTCCTACCTAATAATATTATATGGGCAAAGTGGTGAAATACGGGCAGTTCCTCTTTCCACCTCTATAGCATTATAAATGCTATCTGACATGTGAGGGGAATAGCCATCGCCCTCTGAGTGACAAGCACGTGGAGAGAGGCACTCCATGGCTAATCCCCTCGCATGTCAGATAGCATTTATAATGCTATAGAGGTGGAAATAAGCACTGTGTATTGATATGCATATAATATACTATGTTTTGAGTGTGTGATTAAATAAAATTGTTTATTTATTTATTTATTTAAGTTTCCTTGTATGTGTAATTTATTTTAATGATTTGTTTTTATAAATTTAAGATTAATTTAAATAATATTAGTAAATTAGTGTTTGGAAAATATTTGAAATTTGAAATTTTTATTTAAATAACTTCTCGCAAGTGTAGTAATTCAAGAATATAAATAATATTAAAATAAATGGTTATAATTTTTTAATTAATGAATCAAAAAATAATATATTATTATAAAATAAATATATTATATGTATTACACATTTAAAATAATTAATATTTTGGAAAATATAAAATATGAAATTTTGTATTATTAGTAAAGATGAGAATTTATTGAATTTTAGAGTTTAATATATGAGAGAATATTGTGTTTTAACTATAAAAAATAAATAATTACACATGGATATATGTATATAGCATATTTAAAAAACTAAATTTATATAAATTAATATAGATTATTTTAAACTTAAATCTATATATGGAGAGACCAAACTTTTTGGGTGTAATATTTTTTATTATTTAATAAGAAAGAATTAATACATAATATGGAATTAAACAATAAAGAAAAGTACACTTTACAAAATTTTATCTTTATTTGATAAATATGAGTTCAAGATAAATCAATATTGATTATAAACAACCTAAAAACATATCATTCGTTTTTCTTTAAATAAAATAAAATAAAAATGCTATGCTTTACAAAAATAAATGTTCAATGCAATAAAAAAGTCCAAAATATTTTATAAATTCTATACATAATAATTCAATAAAACAAATGAGAAAATTAGAATGTATTTAACAAATGAGAGAATTAGATTGCATTTAACAAATGAAGACATTGAGATATAATAAAACATTACAAATATATAATACACCACTACCCTTGTGACCATCACCACCACCTTAATTACTTAAATCGTCCTCATTGTTTACAAGACCTACATCCAAATCATTCTTGTTGAAAATATTGTAAATATACATTTAGTTCCCTGCATATCATGACAATACCTTTGTACCATCACCACCTTAGTCACTTAAACCATCTCATTGTTTGCAAGAGGATTTACATCCAAACCACTCTTGTTGAAAATATTGTAAATATGTATTTAGTTACCCGCATATTATGGCAATAAACAATTTGAACATCATCAATGCCCATATAAAACATAAAAAAAAAAACATGATTATATCATTAAAAAAAATATTTTAATCTTAAATTATATATAATATGCCTATTTATATTTATATTATATTATTAAATTCTTGTATAAGGAATGAAATACTTAATTTTCACTCAATAAAATGCTTACTATTGTCCCACTCATATATATACAAGGAGCCTACAAAATAGTGCCTTTAACATTCTCATTTAATCATATCATCACATAATAATAATAATAATAATAATAATAATAATAATGGAAAATTAAATCTCTCACAAAATAGATTACTATGCATTTCATATACACACAAGACGCCTACAAAATAGTGCCATTAACACTCTTATATAACCATATCATCGCATAAAAATATTAAATTTAAAAAAGATTAATAAAAGCATAATAACCCATTTTTCTAAAAGTAAGGCTTAACTTCAATTTAATCATTTAAAAAAAATGTTTTAGTTTCACAAACATCATTACCCATGGCAATAAGTTGAGGCCTAAGTGCCCATATCCGTCATAGTGTTAGGCTCGAAATCTTTGACAACATCCTTGCCTTTATCTTATATATTTTGAACATGGACCATGCAAACAATATAGGATTTAATAATCAATTGAAAATACGAAAATTGCATTCATCTATTTTATATTGAAACTTTTTTATTAAAATTCAACGTCCTAAATAGCTCTTTCAATGAGCAAAATGTAAAATCACCTCTTATAGTCGATATCAATATCATCAATATTCCAATAACAACATTTTATAAAAATAAAAAGGATTAATTAATTTGTCAATTTTATATGTATTTTAATAATCAATTAATAATTTAAGCATACATAATTTGTGTACAATTATTTCTCACCCTGAGGATGTAGATAATTTAAGTATACATAATTTTGTGTGCAATTATCTCTTATCCCAAGGATGTGGTTGGCATTTTGTGGTTGGCATTTTTCATGTAGTTGCAAACAAACATTTTGGAGTTTTATAGTGTTTAATGTTATAATTTCATGGTTATCAACTAAAGTGTATCTATGCCCACTCATTTATATCGTAATGCGCTAAAATAGGTAATAATCTAGTTCTCTTTCCATATAACTCAATTTAAATCTTTTCTAACACATGTAGGTTTTAACCCCGTACAGAAATTACCTGCATACGAATTCTAAATCACAGGAAAAATAAAAATGCGAGAGCATAACACATAAAACACATATACACAAAGATTTCCCACTGGATCCCAAAACCAGGACTACCAGTTTGATTTTTCATTATATTCCTTTCAATGTTACAATACATATTTATACATGCCGAAGCATCCAATACCATGGACCGAAAACCATCGCGTCCAAAAAAACATGTGCAAAAATCATGCACAAAACCATAGGTGGGTCTGCCCAACCTAACATAGGGTCCAAAACCAAAATTTTCCGGGGCCCGGACCCCATAAAGTGGAGTTACGGGTACCCCTCAAACCCCCTGTTAACTATGTGGAAAGAATATAACACAACCCAACAACACATTGCATATGTTATCAATAATCACATCCTTTAACTGTAAGTTAGGATGAGTCTCTACCTCCTCTAACAAAACAATATTACTCTAAGGAAACAATGCAATCTTTAAGGAGCTGATTCTTCATCATTGGCTCTACCATCCTCAAGTTGGTCATATAACTAAATCCCTTACTAAGGGCATAAAATGGGACGAGGTGTAGGTGTGGGGCAGTGCTTATATAAGTTGGGATCGTGACCAACATAAAATTGACATAAATATGAATAAGAACTTATAATGTAGGAGAATTCTCCATGCACTGATGAAACTATCCCAAACAAAAAGGGTTGTAAACAACTTAAAATCTTGTAGTTTAATTAGTTTCCCTTGGATGATCAATGAGGGTATTAATTAGATATTTGGGAATGATATGTGGGTTGTAATGAAAGGAATCATGAAGGGACAAGATGTAAAGGTTACTTCCTCTTCCTTGTGGTAATGTTGCACCAAATGACCCAATTGTGTAATATATAGTTATTATTAATCAACATTGTTGAACATTATCATCATAAACCAATGAATGATGCTCTCAATTTAAATGATTATGATTTTTCTACACATTTATTATCATTATGCTAAGAGACTCTCTGCTGCCTAGTATAAGGGATATGTAAGTAATATAATTTAAGTAAGTTTGTCAACATTTATTAAATGTCCAAGAAAACATATATAGGAAAAAAACAATACAAAATTAAGTGTGGTCTTCATATTCAAATTAAAAAGGATATAAATCTAAATCTAATGAAAATTGTATAAGGTAAAGTGTAATACAAAATGTAAAACTTAAAATCCATATAAATTAAAGTAATGATTTCATAACCATATTTAAATTAAATTATAAGCACATAAGACTCTATACTTACAATAAACTTACAATATAGCAAGAATTTTAACCATGCATAGTCACCCAAACTTTACCATAGATATTATTAACTTGTAAATAGGCTTTGTTACAATATCATGCTTATTTGCCCAAAAAAAATATTTAAATTTAATAAATAATCATATAAAAACTTAAGACTTACAATAAAATTACAATATAATAAGATTTTTAACTATAGATATTCATCCCCACTTTACCATGGAACATATTAACTTGTAAATATGCTTTATTACAATACCATGGGCTAATACCATGGCTTATCAGTACCAAATGCCAAAAAAACATAACTCATTTCAAAATAGAAACAATTTAATTTTTTTAAATATTTTTTAATTAAATCTAAAAAAAAAATTATGATTACTTTTGAAATATATTTAAACCCTCTATCCTTACCACTACTAAAAATATTTCATAGATATTCCAGAGAGGGAGAATGAGAGGGGAGGGAGAGAGAGATGGAGGGGAAAAAGGGATGGAAGAACAAAGACATCTAAAGAGAGAGAGGGAGTCAAAAGGGAGGGAGAGAGGAAGGAAGACAAAGAGGACTTGAGAGAGAGAGGAGAGAGAGTGAGGGAGAAAGGAGAATGAGAGGGAAGAGAGAGAAGTTACTTTTAGATGTAAAGTATATAATTTATTTGAGCCTTAAGCAATCCAAGCCTCAAGTGAAGTTACATGATTACCACATGGAAGAGTTGTACATAGATTACATGGACATATTGTAATGTTCGCACACATGTCTAGAGGATATACATGTGGAAAATTAGGTTTATGATGCTACGTAATCATGGTAATCATGCGGGGAATGCAAAATAGTGTATGTGATGAATGGTTTAGTCGTAAATTATAAACCACTTCAAAATTAGAATAAATAACATTGAACTTGGTTATCTTTTTAAATGTGTCTAGATCAAATCTCTTGATTCACAAACCTCTTTTAAAATACAAACAAAATCAATTCCTCCCATCACTAAAATAAATATAATTATCCCTAAAATAAATATAATTATCCATAAATGATACATAAATATGAGGAAATGAGAATTACACTTTTATGCGTTATAAAAATGTATAGCTATTTAAAAAAAAATCTAAACCCACACACTATTCGATGTAATTATAATGCATGGCAAAGTGCCCTTTAAATTTTGTATAATTAGATGATGCAATCCCTCTATACGTGTTAATGACTCCAAAACTATCAAAATTACATTTAGATATAAAAAAATAAAATAACCAAAACTATCAAAATTACATTTAGATATAAAAAATAAAATAAAATTTTGTTTATGTAAATTAATAATAATATAAATAAAATATGTATTATATGTTGAAGGAATTCATAAGAAAACTTAATTAATTAAATACATGGTTATGTCTTATTATTTAATTAATTTAATCTAAATAAAATTAGTAATATTTTATGTTTATTTTTTTATTTCAATAATGTCTAGATATAATGGGCTTGGAGTATGTTTTAAAATTGTTTTTGCTTGGCTAAGAGTTCGTTTTTCTCGGACTTAAGGAAATAGGTTAACAACCCAAGACCCAAAGGCAACTGGTAGGAGTGAAAGCCTACCCCCTTATGGACCACCAATGGGTTATTCCATGTGGCATGGTTTTCCTTGAACAATAATGATGAGTCAACCTCCATTTGCAAATAACAACGAATGATGGTTGTCCTCACTATTGGTTTGACAACTAAGTTATGATAGGTTTTCCTACTGTGTAATAACAATATATAAATATAAAAGAAATGTAGTTAAATCATTTTCAATTCTTTGTGCATTATTTAAAATTTGGAAGAAAAATACATGGTTAAAAGTATATTCATTTTCTATATTGAAATCAATACAAAATTAATATACAATTTTATTCATTATTTTAAACTAAAAAATAAATAAAAAATAAAAAAATAAAAATAAAAAATAATAACATAAAAAAAATTAAATAATTCATTTAAATTTAAAAGAAAAAACAATATTTATATTATGAATTTTATTCTTAATTATTTGTTTAGGAGTGTTAATGTTCTCATCTTTTGATGGTGTCTCCTTTGAAAATGGCTATGGTAGGTGTGGTTTTGATTTTTTTCATGAATACCAATTATTATGAATACTAATTATTATTTAGAAATTAAATTTGATTAGGTTGTCTCTTGTGCGTGTGGTTTTTTTTCATGAATATTAATTATTATTTTAGAAATCAAATTGGACTAGGGCATGACTTTTCTCCTTTGAAGAAGGTGTAAAGTCTATACAGATGTTTGGAGATTCTATGTTGGTGATTAATATTTTCAATGGGTGCAAAGATATCGCAATGACATTCTTCTTCCAATAGCTCAGGAGATCCTTTGCATTAAGCAAGATATTGATCAAATTTTTGTTTGTCATATTTATAGGAAGCAAAACACATACGTAGATTTCCTTTCTAAAGAAGGTGCTCCTCAGGGTATGGGAACTTGGAGGATTTATAAACAGATAGAGGACAATATTCATATATATTTTCATGGGCCTTTTAATGAAGGCACCCTACAACATCTTTAATCTGTTTATGATAGTTATTTTATGTTAATAATGTACTTTTATGTGTTTTGAGGGTAGATCTTTGGGTTGATACATGTTAAAAAACAATGTTCAAGATGGAACAATATCATTTCTAGACATATATTATCGGACGTATACATCTTTTATCTGTTTATCACGTGCACTATTGATGCCAATTTTTTGTAATGAAGGGAAATATGCTAGGATACTAGGAATGTGCTTGGGTGCATCCATAGAATGTAATTTTCATTAATTTAATGAAAATTATGATTTTTTCCATGAAAAAAAGAAAGAAAATAAGAAAAAAGAAAAAGTGTTAATGGTTTCATTTTTAATCTTCATGTATTGTGGGAGAATTAAAAATAATATGTTTACTATTTTTTTTGGTGTAGTCTAACTTATAAACTAAATAACCAATTTCAAGCAAGAAAATAATTTATTGTTGTTTAAAATATATTTTTGAATGCATAAATAGATTCAACACCCTAAAAACCCTTAAGGCACTCAAATTCTACATATTAAACAACTTAAACGCAAGTTTTTGAAAATATATACCATATTTTTGTTCAAATTAACAAAAAAAAAAATCGTGAAAAAGACCATTTTGTCTTTAAGTTAGACTAAGCCTTTTCTTTTGGTATGTTAATATGGGATGAAAATAAAATTAATCAAAAAAAATTACTATTTGGTAGTACATACAAAACCTGAAACATAAGGGATAGTACATTTTAATCATCATTAAAAGGAAATATATGTCGAAGATGTGGGTGATCATTGTATTGTGTGTCACTTGCATTAGCATAAATGTTGAATCAATGTCTTAGTTTAATAGAGGGTTTTAATCTAAGTTTATTTAGTTTAAGGGTAACTAGTTTAGGTATATAAATTAAATGGTTGGTAAATTTTAAGTCATTAATTCATAGTAAGCATCAAGACATTTAGATAGGCATCAAAACGTTTACCCTATTATTTATTTTTCTATGTGGTTTATGGACCCCGAAGATCACTGATCATTATGTCCCAAGCATATCCACCCAAAGGGATCACTTCCAGCCAACTCAACCACGAAGCATAACCCTGAGGGTGTCAAGAGAATTGAACCTATGGCCTCTTAGTAGCAAAGGTGCTTTAATCATTGGTACTCAACTAATTAAGCTAACCTTCCAAGCTAACATTTTCCTCATGATACATCTCACATTACTAAAATTAAATAATAATAATAATAACTAATTATAACTATAATTTAATTATTATTATTATTATTGTTATTTTTATTATTAAAATAACTAATATATGAGTTAAATATGTATACATTTAAAAAAACATGTAACAAGAAAAATAATAAGCAATAAGAATTGAATGACGTTGGTGGACATGACATTTTTTAAATTGAAAACCAAAAGGAGCATAACTACTTTTGAGATTTACTACTTTTGAGATAAATCTTAATCCTCTATCGAGATTACTAATAAAAATAATTCATGAATATTCCATAGGGGGTAAATCTCTACCATCCACCTAATAATTATGGATAATTAAATTAAAAATTTTAAAAGCTTTATTTCAAAATAAACACGACTTAAATATGACCTAATTTTAAAACTTCTATTATTATTATTATTATACAATTTTTGATATATCTTATCTGACATTAGTTATAATGAAAACATTAAAACTTAATTAAAATTTAAAAAATTAATAAAAAATTTTAAAATTCTTATTATAAAAATTAGAAAATGTAATTATTAAAGGTGTCTTAACCCTCTTTCTCCATCCTTATTAGTAAATAAGTATAACACACCTTTATAGATTCACTCATATATCCATATAACAAATAACAAGTTATTAGTCCCTGCCCTTCGGGCTGGCAGGGACTATAGTAATCGGTTTTACCCGATAACATTAGTTCGACACAGAAATCCATAAACATATTTCAGCTTAAACCAAAGTTTGCCGATAAATTTTATTAAATTTTATGTTTGCCGATACACGCATCCAATGGCAGGAATGATCGTCTTATTTGGCCTCAGTACGAGGTATACGATCTCAAAACTTAGGAAAATTTTCGGAAAGCATTTAGCTAATTGGTACAGGTTCACCTCAGTGAAGTAATGCTATCTTTGGGATAGCATTAGTTGGTTAACATTTAATGTTAATTGGCTTAATTGGCTAACATTAAGGATATCACCTAGGTTACGTTGGGGACAGATGTACAGTGCATGTAGCACAGTTGTTGCATGTACGCCTGGATGTGCTGGCTCCTATGGGCTTTACAAATATGTGCTGGAACTTATTCTCTCCATATTTGAACTCGCGTACTGTTCGCCTTCTATACTGTTCGTCTTCTAGGTACTTCTACAGAAAGAGAGTGCAAACGTGCAGCATTTACGTTGGGGACAGATGTACAGTGCATGTAGCACAGTTGTTGCATGTACGCCTGGATGTGCTGGCTCCTATGGGCTTTACAAATAGGTGCTGGAACTTATTCTCTCCATATTTGAACTCGCATACTGTTCGTCTTCTATACTGTTCGTCTTCTAGGTACTGTGCCTCTTCTACAGAAAGAGAGTGCAAACGCGCAGCATCTGGGCGCAGAAAGGCGCAGGCAGCCTGCACAGGTGAAATGTGTGTGAAATCAATTAGTATTCATATTCAATTTGTTATATATATCCTGCACGGGTGAAATGTGTGTTAAATCAATTAGTATTCATATTCAATTTGTTATATATATATATAACAAGGTTGTTTTGGTTGTATTACAGGTAGAGCACGGCCCTGGTAACCTAGCCTGTAAGTGAACATAAAGCAATGCACCCCACGAGACGGGAATTGAAGCTATGGAACGATTTCTTGAACAAGTTGAAGCATAATTTATAGGAACTGCAGAATTACAGTTTTGAGAAAAAAGAGCATTTGTACCTGGACTGTCGGAACTCTTTTAGCTAGTTAAGCAGGTCTTATCTTTGGAGGATCCGCCAATGTGCTCCTGTAACTACTCTTTGTTGCTCACACGGTTACAGGAAGCTTTGCCTGTAGAGGTTGACGTTCAGATATCAATGACTGGTGATTCTCTTTAGATTCATTATCCTTCTTGGTAGAATCGAGAGTTGTTTCCAATTCCCTGATTTTGTTCTGAAGACAGACATTTTCTTCTGAAACCATTTTGCATCTGTTCAATTCATTGACTAAAGAGTCATTTTTTTCCTCAAGGCACTTTTTGGCTTCTACAAGATCTGAATGTCGATTCTGCAAGTCGACTAGTTTCTTCTCTTTCTCCTCTGCAGTGCACCTCGAAGATTCAAACTCTTTGTTGAGAGAATTGAAGGTCGTTTGCAAGTCCCTTACTCTTCCCTCAAGGCTGACCTTCTCTTCCTTTGAAACCGATGTTCTTCTCTCCAATTGGGTTCGTAAATACTTGTTTTCCTCCTCGAGGATCATTTTTTCAGCAGCAATGAATGAAAGTTGATCTTGCAAACTTGCTAACTGGTTCTTTTTCTCTTCCTCCCTAGCCGAAAGTTGTTTCTGTATATCAGAGAGTTGGGCATTATTTTCCTCTTCAACAGCTAAAAGTTGGCTCCTTAAATTAGCTATTTCTACTTCACTAGTGGCAGCAGATTCCTTTATTTCTTCCAAAGAGGACTTTGCCGAGAGCAATTTTTCTTCAAACGCTTTATTTCTAGACTGTTCCACCGTCAAATCTTCATGCAATACCTCAATCCTCTTTCTATGCTCTTCGTTTTGCTTCAACGATTCACGGTAGTTTTCCTCCAGATCTCTATATTTCTTGGCAGTTTCTGCATTCAGTGATTCAAATTCCATCCTCTGCGCATCTTTTTCCTGCATCAGTTTGACATTCGCCTGTTGCAACTCTGCAAACTTTTTACTCAACTCCTCAACCTGTTCGTTAAGTCTACCATTTTCTACAATGGATTCTGTAAATTTTTTATTTTGCCTTTCAAAGAAGGACTTGGTACTATTTACCTCCTCTTGTAACGTTTCATTCCGTTGTTTTAGAGAATGTTCTGCTACCTTGTACTGCTTCATTAAATCTAACTGTTGTCTGACTCCTTGATTCACCTGAGACTTCCAGAATTTTACTTGAGTGCTCAGCGCTCTTCGAACACAATACCTCTATTTAGAAAATCTTTAAGCGGATTTCGACCAAATCTGGCCTGTAGGCACAGATTTCTCCCGAATTGAAACAGAATTTCCTATTTCTCACCCAAACCTGTTGTCCATATGTCACAGTTGTTGAATACATACAAATAACTGAATCTGTAGAAAATGAAAATATATCTAGAATCTTGGAGGCAAATAACAAAACGTTCAGGCAGGAAGGCAATTTATTTTTTATCTGGAATGAAACCAGGGTAAATTTTGGATTACTAATGTGGATACTAAACTAAGTAAACTCTCTTTCTTGATTATAAAGACTAGCTCAAAGAAATGGCAGAAAATCAATCCCTGTGATGAACGACAATATTAAAGAATTTCACGGAACAGTGTCAAGAAATTTCACTTATGGCTCTAAACACATGAACTAACCCTGGAAGCTTGCAGTGCACGAAATCTATGGAAAAAGGCTTTAAATTCTTGAATGAAACCCCAGCCACTACTGTTTCTCATGCTATTTAATTACCTCAAAACCTGAACAAGTGACCCGATGATGAGCAGGAACGCCATGGATTTCCTGCATTCCCATTTCCATGGCTATGTAACGGGCAAGATCTGCACGTGCCTCGGCTAACTCTCTCTGCAACTGTTGCACTTCACCTCACAGAACTGAGATCGCTCCCACGCAACCATAAACGGGGTCTTTCACTCTCGCCTGTGCTTCGTACGCCATGGAAGGTATGCTGCTGGTACTGGATCAAGAGCTTACTGAATGAACAAGGGAAGCAGCTGAACGTCTGATAGAGAGGGCTTACCCTCGGAGTAGGAGACAACCATAGGTGGCAGAAGATTAGGGCGAGCGCCAACAACTGGCAGCCATCCAGACACAAGGCCATTCGAACATAGTGTAATGACAACTGGGCATATTTTGTCCCCCTCCAACATGAACATCACGTCTGTTCTCATAAAAGGCAGGTGCAAGATTACCTAGTGGCCTTCGAACACACAGTTCTCTCGAACGAAGTCAAATTATCCCAACTTTGGTGCCAAACTCCATTGTCAGCAGACAAGGGTTAATACTTTTCCAGTTTAGTTTCTTTTTTCCTTTCTTATCGAACTGCAACCTAACTTTTGTGGTCTTTGACCAGGGTTATTAGTGACTGTTTCCTCTCTTCATTTCTTGTTCGTATAACTACATTACTCAATGGAGTTTTCTTGGTTCTTTTTGAGAGGTATCGTACATATATGGTTGTTATGTGGGTTGAAATCCTCCCAGCTGGAAAGGAATTTCCCTCGAAAACATTCAAGCTCGACTTGCCGCTACGGTCTCCACAAGTAAAACAATTTTCTATTAACCCCCAAGCTACACTAATTTCTAGCCTGATAATATAACTTTTTCAAATCTTATGGGCCCTCTTGTAATTATTCGAGTACTGATTGAAGGTAATGCTCTAGTCTATACATAAAGGTATAAGCATGTCTTCGTGTCTATAGTTGACTGAAGGCTGACAACTATCTAAGTATTGGGTTTCCATGCTTTATTGATAAATTTACAATATATACATTCTTGTTAATTTTCTATCATTTTCTTTTTCTCTCGTTGGTTTGTATTCTCGCTTGAATGAAAGGATTCCATCCAAGGCGGCCTAAGGCCTAACTGTGTTCGCCCCGAGAGACACTGTGTTTACAGGTGTCACAAACAAGATGCTGACCAAGCTGTGCTGCAGTTCCACGCGCTGACCATATACAGCCCACTTGGCATCCTCAAGACTTCCAACGGCCCCATCCCCACGATGGCAAGCAGCGGCGCCGGCAAGTACGTACTGACGGTAACCTCCTCCGGCACACCGGCATCAACAACACCACGATCACGAGCTCACTACTGGACGACCTAGCCTTTCGGCTCTGTGGAATCTTGGGCAGCATAATCTAATACGCTGCGGGCTGGGGCAGGGACTAGCTGCCCCGCAGCCCCTCTTGTTTAGTATATAAATTCAATTTGGATTCTATAGTGAACAATTCCATGTATTATACTTAATAGAATATGACCATCATTTCTCATTACGTCATTTTATCTAATTGGTTTAACATGCTTAGTCAAAATTTTGATTTTCTAAGATTGAATTACAAGAGTGTGATTTTTCATTGAGTCAGTTTATTTAATTGGGTTAATCATATAAGCCAAATTTTTAAATTTCTAAATTTGAGTTGTGATTCAAATTATATATTTTCCAGATCCAGGTAATATTTTCAAGTTTAAGTTGTGATTTAAGTATGATAAAATGCTAAGTTGTTTAGTTTATAGTTTTATTAATTTTTGCCTTTACAAACGAATGACTTGGTATATCACTGATCTAGACTTAGGAAAGAACAAAACATAATACAGCTATAAACATAAATAGAGAGATGCGGCAAAAATATGGTCTCCTCCTTTATCTCCCAATGGTCGAGTTAGGACTTGGCAACCTTATGCCAACTTCGCTTGAGTCAAAGGTGGGGGTTTTGACTAGAGTTAGAAGCAATTTTGTGGAGCATCTTGGCTTCCTTGTTGTACAACTTCTTCTTATACATTAGATACCTAAACATATTCATGCTTTCAATGGGGGAAAAGCTAGCTTCAATCAAGAGAATATTGTAGGGAGTATTACTTTTAATCTTGAGGTTGTAGGTTATAAATTGCTTTTGGATGATTTCAATTTTTCTCCATGAATTTCTAGATATACTGCAACCCCACACCTCACATCCATATATTAAAATAACAGGGGTTACGAGAGTCTTGAAGAGGAACCTTTTTTTACTCCAAACCTAAATATCAGTCAACTTATAATTTCTTTCAAGCTTATAGTAAATTTTCCAACCTCCTATAATCATTTTCTCAATGTTATAGTTCTAGTTGAATTGATGGTGAATGTCAATACCTAAACATTTGTATGAAGAAAAACTCTCTAACCAATTGTTATCATAAATGAAATTGTCATAATTGATCTTTTTGGATTTAATTATCAGGACTTTAGTCTTGTCATTATTAAGAGTCATACATGTCTTGGAGTAGTAATCATGGAGGGCTGTAAATTTCTTGTCGAGATCATCAGGACTTCTGGCAAGAAGAATGATACAGTCAGCATAC
>APFE030548522.1:20834-35740 GCA_000404065.3 Pinus taeda
CTACTATTATTAGAATATTTATGTATATACATATATATAACAATTTAGTAAAATGATGAATTATTTATAATTAAACTAACCATTTCTATTTTATTTTTATAGATAAGAATAGGAATTAATATTAACAAGAATGGTAATTAGTAATAAATAATTTAATTTACTTTTTAACCATTCTTGATTATTTTTGTATTTATTTATATAATTTTAATCCTATTATAATATTTATATATGTATTTAATTATTTAATTTTGAATAAATAAATGAATTATTATAAATAGAAACCAACCATTTACTTATTCTTACCTTTATCTTAGTTCTATAAATATAATAACAGATATTAATATTAATAATAATTGTAAAAATAATAATAATATTAGTTATTTGACCTGGGCCTCAAGTCAAATTAGCCGTTTATCTTGTTAGTCGTTGGAGTCTCTGCTCAAACTATTTAACTCGCTGGACTGGATCTGTTTCTTCAACTTGTCCTGACGATGAACCACACTGGTTGGTTCGAAAGGCATCGACAAATGTCTTCTATATGTGATTTACGCCGATATTCTTCTTATAACTATGATAGATCACAAAAGCCTCAATTCTACAAGTGTTGCTACATTATTGACATTTTCATTTTCAAGATGTTTTTTTTCCATATATTTTTTCATATTTATTACATAAAAAATAATTTTTAATATTATTACAAAAAACCAAAAAGTTAATGCAACGTAACATTTAGAGTGTTTTTTCATATTTTTTAAACACAAATAAAAAAATTTAGACTAGAATTTTCTTTTAAAGTTACCCCTTAAATGATTTCAAAGATTTGGGATTAATCATACCCATAAATGTAATGAATCATCCTTTCAAAGATGATTACTAAAACTCTTATACTATAATTAACTTAAGTCATTTCAAGTAGTTACAATTTTTGTTTCTTTATTGTGTACTTATTTTGCGCTTTTATTTCTTTATCAATATGTTTTTTTTTTTGTTTTTTTTTACAAGATCGGTTACTTATATATTATAAAAACTTCGAGGACAATGTCTTATTACATGTAAGGGGAAAAACATGGAGGAGAGGATCCAAAATGGGTGCGCAGACCCTTGATCTTTGTTGCTAAAGAAACGGTAGATAGAATGAAATAGGTAACAGCTATATTGCCGAACAAAGGAACGTGCTAGCCAACAAAATTTACAGTGCATAAATCCTAAGGTTGTTGCTGGTTGACTGAATCATCCGGGTGAGCTTCTTTTCTTGCGTTGGCCCTGGTCGAGGCTTCATCTTGCATGCTCTGGGTTAAAGTCCTAATGTGGGCTATCGCTTCCTCTAAGTGGGTGCATCTATCCTTAAGAGCCTCGATCTCTGCTTTCTGCTTCTCTAGCTTCTTCCTTTTGGACCTGCTGTCTGCTTGATAATCCTCTTTGAAATCATTGAAGCGTTTGATGAATCTGGCGATCATGAAGGTGTGTGCTTTACAGAGGGTGCATTCGTTGTTTGTGATGACATTCTCGAGAGGATTGGCTGCGGGCTCCCGGGCTTCCTGTTGATCCGCCATTTTGCAGAGTTGATGAGAGGAACCAGAGTTTTGATGCTGCTAAAGGCGGGAACTGAGGGAATAGGCAGTAGAGGGGAATGAAGGAGGCTGAGAGGGGGAGAGCAGGACGGGATTTCTGCTCGGGAGCGGGATAGAGAAGAAGGGAGGGGAGCTGGAAACCTGAGGAATGATGAAAAAAGGAGGCGAGGAGCGCTGAGACAGAGAAACAAGCAACCAGTTAGTAATAAATGAAAACCAGTGAGTGCAAATGCTTGTATTTACCACTGAAGGAGGTCGACCTCCACTCTCAAGATGAGTGCGCGCTGCTTCAAGAGGAAGACTGTTCTGGTAGAGAGCGGAAACAGAGATCTTCGGAGCGATGAAAGCTGTGAGAAGAGAGGGAGCGAAGCTGCTTGTTATAAAGGAAGAGGAGAAGCTTGTATGAGAGTTCAAGTGGAGGTGGATCCGATCCTTGAGATGATTAAGTCTCCAATCGAAGATTTTGCTGCAGGCGAGGAAGATATTGGTGTGCAGTCCACCTGGTTGACGCTTGGGAATGACGACGGAGGTCATGAGGAACACGAGCTCGTATCTGAGAGAAGAGACATAGATGATATCAGGGGAGTGGATCGGAGAGAGGAGGGACTCTGTGGTGCAGTCGAGGAGGTTTGGCAGAGGATATGGAGGCTTGGTGGTATGCAAATTTCGAGAAGAGAGAGGACTGAGGTGACCCAGATTCTGAGGTGGAGGGATGGGATATGACAGCTTAAGGAATTGCTTTGTCATAAGTAGAATAATTCTCTCTAACTTGACCTTCCAACCTGCTGGAAGCCTTGTTGGCTTGACAATCTGCCTCAGTGTTGTTACTTCTCAGCACATGTTTGAAAGTGGCCCCTGTTATTTCTCTAATGTTGTCGATGATCCTATTTTTGATGTTGTTCAGAGTTGTTTACTTAAAATCACTCCCTGAGACCATGGCAGCTATAATAATAGCTGTGTCGCCCACTATGATTGGGTTTTGCATTCCAAGTCTCTTCAGGATTGAGGTACCCAGGAAGAGGCTATAAGCCTCGGCCTTGTTGTTGGTCATGATACCCAGTCCCCACTCGTAAGTCACCATAATTTTGCCCTGATGATCCTTGATAACTCCTCCTGCACCTGCTTGACTCGGATTATTTTTGGAGGCCCCATCGAACTGTAGGGTAGGCCTATTTTGGTTTAGAATCCATTCAGTAACTTCCTCATTGGAGCCTCTGAGCTTCCACTCCTTCCTTTTCTGGCCTAAGTTGAAGGCAGTGGAGTTCCTTGTATGTAAGTTGAGACTGAATTTGCTGATCCATTCGGTCTCCCTTTTGTTCCAGATTTCTTGATCTGGTTGGGGAATTCCATTAGCACTTATGGTCTCGGAGATGAGCGCTATTGTTTTTGCCAAAGTGCTGGAGATGCTGGGCTTCTTGTTATTGAAAATGCATTTATTTCGAGTGATCCAAATTTGCCAACATAGAGTTGAGGGGATGTTGTTCCACAATCTTTTGACAAGATTTTTGTTTTTCTTGGGGTAGGGGTAGCTGTTCCCCCAATTTTTTTGAAGAGAGGTGATGTGGTTGGGCATTTCTCCTCTGCTTAGGGGGCTGGTGATGAGCTTCCAGCAATTTTGAGCAAAAGAGCATTCAAGGAAGAGGTGGAGGTTGCTTTCTTCAGCTGCTCGACAAAGACAACATATAGAGGGACTTAGGATGCCTCTTTTCCTAAGGTTTTCAGCTGTGAGGATTTTGCCTTTGAGGAGCGTCCAGTTAAAAAACTTGACCTTCGGGAGACATTCAGATTTCCAAACCACTTTGTGGAGAGCCCAGTTGTTGGTGACCGTAGCATTTTGAAGGATCTTGTAGCCTTCTTTGACTATGTAGTTTCCTCCGTTGGGGTCCCAAACAAACCTGTCCTCAATCGTATTGTTAGTGGGAGCTGAACCCGATAGAGATAGCTTGAGTTCAGTCCAAAGATCCCTGAGATTGTTTGGAGGAGAGAGGCGCTTCCAGTCCTGCCAACTTTTTTGATCCCAAGTGGAGATGTCATATAGTGAGTTTAAGTTTTTTGCTTCCATCCAAATTTGAAGAGGTCTGAGATTTTGGATTGTATTCCTTGGTCCTGTTCCCATTATACAATCAGTCCAGATGTTGATATCTCTTCCACTTCCCGGAGCTCTGGAGATGTAATTTCTGAATTGGGGGAGGGTTTTTTTAATGAGCTTCCAAACTGGAGTGCACTGCCTGTCAACAATTGGTTCAGATAGGACGTTGGAGTTGGGGCCATTCAGATATTTCCTTTTGATTACTTCTGTCCACCAAGTGCCTTTCCTGTTGAGGATTCTCCAGATTAGTTTGAAACCCATGGCCATGTTGGATAATCTTGGAATTTTTATTCCTAGTCCTCCTTTTTCAAACGGTAAGATCACCTGATCCCATTTGACAAGGCTAAGCTTTTTGGAGTCCTGCCTTCCTCCCTGCCAAAGGAAGCTCCTTATAATTATTTCCATATGTTTGTGGGTGCTAGCGGGGGCTAGAGTGACTGCGAACTGATAAATGGGGAGAGTAGAGAGGATGGCTTTGATGAGAGTAGTTCTTCCAGCTAGGTTGAGCCAAGTCATTCCCCAACTCTGGAGTTTTCCTCTCAATTTTTCTATGAGTTTCACCCAGGTTTCAGTCTTGACCGAATCCTTTGCTAGAGGCAGTCCCAGGTACATGAAGTAGCTCCAATTCCTTTGAGCTGGGATGTCAAGAATTGAAGAAATTCTTTGAATGATGTGCCTGGGGACGTTCCAAGTGTATATCATGCAGTTTTTGTTGTTGAGCTTTCCTCCGGACGCTAGTAGAAAGGAGTCTAGCGTTTTCTTGAATCTTCTTGCCATCAAACTGGAGGCTCCCCCAATTAGGAGTGTATCATCTGCGAAGAGTGAGTGATTTATCCCCTTAGTTCCTCGTACTATATTGATTCCTGTGATTTCTTTTTGCCTTTGGAGTTTTTCCAAGTGTATGCTCAGCGTTCCAGCCATGATGATGTATAGGAAAGGGGAGAGGGGGCAGCCTTGTCTCAGTCCCCTTGTGCTTTTGAAGTAGTTGCTTGGTCTGCCATTAATCATAGGGGCTATCCAAGGATGAGTTATGCATTCCATGATAATGCTGATGAAAGTGTTAGATATCCCAAATTTCCTGAGAACTTATTTAAGGAAGTGGTGGTTGACTCTGTCGAAGGCGTTTTCCATGTCTAGTTTGATAATCATGCCCCTTTCCTTCCTGGTTATGCTGCTGTGAATTGCCTCTTGGATAAGAATGACATTATCCGTGATTTGTCTGCTTGGGACAAAGCCCCCTTGATTCTCTGAGATGAGGGAGGGGAGAAGTTTTTTTATCCTATTGGCGAGGATTTTGGTAATGATTTTGTAAGAGACATTACACAGGGAGATTGGGCGGAAGCGGTCAAAGGATTGGGGATTAGGATCCTTGGGAATGAGCACTAGGTGGGAGGATTTAATGTTGTTCCCCATTTTGCATTTTATGAAGACGTTTTTCACCATCCTTATGAGGTCTTTCTTTATAGTCTCCCAGTGATTTCTATAAAAGGCCACTGTAAACCCATCTCGGCCTGGGGCCTTATCTTGCTGCATGCTAAAAACTGACCACTTAATTTCCTCTTCCGTGACCTCTTGGTCCAGCTCTCTGTTTTGAACTTCTGAGATTTTATTTTCGATTAAGCTGAGAAACTCCTCATTGTCCTGAGGCTGGGGGTCTGCGGATAAGAGTGAATTGTAGTGTCTGTAGGCAGCCTCTTTGATTTCTTCCTGGTCCCTTATCTCTCTCCCATCCACCACGATTCTCTCTATTTCATTCCATGCGCGTCTGAGTTTTAGACTGTTATGGAAAAATGAAGTGTTTTTGTCTCCAGCTTTGAGCCAAAGGCACCGAGATTTTTGTCTCTGTTCTTCTTCTTCCATCCTATATTGCCTGTATAATTCTTTATACATTTCAATTTCTTTGGCTTGGTCCTCCTCTGTGTATTGGATTCTCTCCTTTTCCTGGTTCCATTGCTCTAGCTGATTGTGAAGGTCTGTTCTTTTTTTGTTTTCCTCTGCTGCGTGGTTTCTTGCCCACTGTTTGACAACAGTCCTGAGAGCTTTAAGCTTGGCTTCCCAAATGTAATGAGGCGAACCAATGACTTCCTTTGCCCACTGCTCCTGGATCAGGTTTCGAAATTCTTCTTTGCTGTCCCAAGTTTTGTTGTATTTAAAGGGGAGAGACCCCATGATCGTTCCCTTATCGAGACTCAGGGCCACTGGTTTATGATCTGAGGTGTAGCCATGAATGATTTTGCTTTTGATGTTTGGGAAGCTTGCTACTATTCTTTCTTGAACGAGGATTTTGTCTAGTCTCTCTTTTATGTTGTTGTTGCCGATTCTCTTGTTGCTCCAGGTGAACCTCCCATTTTGCGGAGGAATATCCACTAGATTATGGGTTTGGATTATGGCTTCTAAGGAATCTCTTGAGGGGTCAGCATAAAAATTTCCTCCTAATTTCTCGTCAGCATTCCTTATTAGATTTAAGTCTCCTCCAAGGAAAATGTTCCTTCCTTGAACTGTAAGGAGCTCTGTGGTTATTAAATCCCAGCATGAAGCTTTGTCCCTGTAATGGTTTGGGGCGTATATGTTGTAAATAGTGTATTCCTCTTTTGATGCTTTGTTCTGTATGTCCTTTCTTACCCACCAGCTGTGAGAATTTTGATTTGTGAGTTCCCATTTATTTTTGTTCCATATTGTTCCTATACCTCCTGATGCGCCAGCTGCGCTTATTGTTGTACCTGAATAATTTTTGCTTCTTTTTGTGTGGTTTTGGAATTCTTGTTCTGAGATTTTGGTCTCCTGGAGGAGGAGAAGATCTAGCTGCTCGAATTTAAGAAGATCCCGGACTGCATGAGCTTTTATGGAGGAGCCCATCCCCCTACAATTCCAGGAGACCAAGATCATCATTTACCGTGTTTGGTGTGGGTCCCGCTCTTCTCTTTCATCTTTTCTCCGCTTTCTTTTGATTTTTCTAGGAAGGTATCCATTGGTTGTTGCGTTCTGGTGGCCATTTCTTTCGCTGTGTTTTCATCCCTGATTTCTTTATTGGACTTCTTGCCTACTTTTCTAGGGGGGTCAGAGGAGAGGTTGTTTTCCTTTGTTTTGTTTCTGGTTAAGATTCCTTTCCCCAAATCTACCTCAACACAAATCCTCGCGCAAGCATGCATGTTCTCCTTTGGTTCAGATCTGTCAATGAATTTTCCAACAGCATTCCCGATAGCCTTGACTGATTCATCTCCCCAGCAGTGAAGTGGCAAATGGGGCAGGCGGACCCAAACAGGGACTGCGTTAGGGACGTCCATTTCCGGGTCAAAGTCTGGATTCCATCTATTCAAGTAGAGGCCCCGAGAGTCCATGAAATAGGGGCCGTTTCTAAAAATAAGATTCCTATCCTCCTTTGATTCAAATAGGAAGGTGTAGAAACCTCTACCACAAAATCTGATTGCGATTTTCCCTTGCACTATCGAGTTCCAGTTGCGTTCGACCCATCTTTGAACTGATCTAGGTGAGGGCCAGAGTCCCTTGAACTGTCCGACCAGGCCTCTTTCTGCTAAAGAGATTGCAGCCTTCCTCGGGAGGGAAGGAGGAAGGGAGACTTCCGGTATTTCATCTAGTTTCTTGATGAACTTGGAGGCGGAAGGACGGATTTTTCCTGCTGCGTTCTCAGGGATGAGAGAAGCAAACTGTTTCTCGAAATCCTCTGGATCCTAAGGCGGGGGATCCAATTCCGCCATTAGAGAGCTAGATCGCAGGGAGGTCAGCAAGGGAGGGGGCTACCGGAGAGAAGCCCCGGAGTTGAAGTTGAGCAGGAGGCCCAGACAAGAAGGTGCGAGAGACAGAAGCCCAGCAGCTAATGGTCACAGGCCTAGCAGCGGAGCTGCCAGGCGCAGAGATGGCAGGAACCTTAGGCAGGCAGGGCGCGCGCGTGGATCCGTCCTGATTATCTAGCCAACCACTTCTTTATCAATATGTTAATAATCATCTATTCCAGCGTTAAAAATTATTAACAATTATCATAAATAATCTTAATTAGTCAAAACTTTTATTTCTTTGTTATATACCTACTTTATCCAGTTTTCTCTTTAATATATAAAGAGATTTGTGTGGAAAAAAAGTTGCTTTTTTTGTTTAACCATTAATAAAGATAAAGAATCTAAATAAAGATATTTTAGCAAAGAATAACATTTAAAATAATTGCTTTTATTTAATTATTTGAGATAGGTTTTTTCATTTTATTCCACTCTTGGTACTTAGATGAAAAAAGCATTAAGCATGTTTTTTAACATTGACATATTATTTTTTTAATTATGATTATAAATAACTTAGATAAAAAAGCATTCAGCATGCTTTTGAACATTGACATATTATTTTTTTAATTAGGATTATAACTATCTTAGATTAAAAAGCATTAAACATGCTTTTGAATATTGACATATTATTTTTTTAATTATGATTATAAATAACTTAGATCAAAAAAGCATTAAACATGCTTTTGAACATTGACATATTATTTTTTTAATTATGATTATAAATAACTTAGATCAAAAAAGCATTAAGCATGCTTTTGAACATTGACATATTATTTTTTTAATTATGATTATAAATAAAAGATTATAACCATATGGGTGTGGGCCTCGGGAAGAATGTTTTGTTCCCATTCTATGACCTAGCAAGTGCAAGTGAGAATAATATTTTAAAATTTTAAAAATGAGTGATGGTAATTTTTTAAATTTTAATAAATAAAGATGTTATGAATTATTCATTTCACTTTTGTCTATCAAATAGTATAAAAATCATTAATTTGGAACCAAATTCAAATCTAGTAACCTTTACACAATCAAAACAACATTAATATTATTCCTTATCACTATGCATTTTTACTATCAAAACAACATGTATTGCATGGTGATAAAGCTAGCATGGTTTTGTTGGCTCCCTGTTAATGGTGGTGTAGAAGGTCAACGCTCCCCGTGTGTTTCATGGCATGTGCAATGTGTCTGTTTACTAATACTTGTGGGTTTTGGTGTAAGGGCAATTGTGACTCCAACAAGTGGTATCAGAGCCAGAGGTCTCAAGTTCGAAACGCATTGGGCTTACTCGTGGGTTTTGGTGTAAGGGCAATTGTGACTCCAACAAGTGGTATCAGAGCCAGAGGTCTCAAGTTAGAAACACACTGGGCTCGCGTTGGGGTGGGAGATTGTTGACTCCACATTAATGGTGGTGTAGAAGGTCAATGTTCCCAGTGTGTTTCCTGGCATGACTCCAACAAGTTTATTATTTATCATTATTCCCTATCACTATGCACTATAGAGAACTTTGCATGGATTGGATTGCAAGGCGTATTTACTATTAATGCATATATACTCATAATGCAGAGTTGTTTTTAATTTTTAGTTTATTTTTTTTATATAATTTGTATAATTTTTTATAAGATTTATTGAAATTACAAGTGTGACCTGTGAAGTTTAAGTGTTTTAGAAGTTTTAATTAGACATAATCGAAGTGTTCTAGAGGTTTTTCAAGTACTGAATTTATATATGTAGTAAGCAAAATAGTTTAAACAAGACCAAACAAAATCTGACGTCTAAATATTTTAAAAGTTTAAACCAGATATAATGGAAGTGCTTTAAGAATTTTTCAAGCGCTAAATCTATATATACATCTATATATATAGTCAAAAAACTAATTTAAACAAAACCAAATAAAATAAGACCGAAATTATTACCAAAATCCATCCAAAATTCTAAATCAAAGAATACAACTCCATTAAATAATGCAGTCTGAATGGATTTCGATTTCGAATTTTAAATTTGGGCATGAAATGAACACGCACATGACGCACGCTTGAATGTGACAGCAAGTGATTTCTATTTTACTATGTTTCTTTAGTGCGAGAAAATTTATTGTAATTTAGTTGGCAGAGGGATAGTTATTATTGATTGTTATTGGCGAATGCAGGTTTATCATTATTATTCAAAGAAAATTTTTATCATCAGGTTGTTCACAAGGAGGCAGGTTTTCACTTTTTAATATGTTTTAGGTTTTGATTTTTACTCTGGTAGATGATGTACTTTAACGTACTTCCAAAAAACTAACTCTTAACCAAATAGCAACAGTTCTACTTTATTATGTTTATACACCCTAAAATTGTTAGTGTTTTTTTATCTTCACAAGAAGGCAGATTTTCACCCTTGTAAATGTCTCAGGGTTTCACTCCTTGTAAATGATGTAGTTAGGTCTTGAGACTTTAATGTAATACCAAAAAACCCAACTCTTAACCAAACAGAAACAGTTCTACTTTTACTATATTTTTACAGGCGAAAAGTTTTTTTTTTTTTTATAAGTAAAATTTTTATTTTCATTTTATTTTTCTAATTTTCAAGCAGCTATTGGCATTCTCATTGCTGTTTCTATAACAGCTTCAGGCATTGCTTCTTCTCTGCGTCTCCATCAAAGGGCATTCCTGCAACAGGATCCGGTGCTAAAAATAGTATGCCCAACGTTGGTTCGAATCCTTTCCCTCCATTTTACCGGAATTTCTATTATAGCAATGATTTAAGTGATGTTTGGGTAGCGTTACTGTTGTCAAGATACAATTACTTCATGGCAGGTATTGGAATATTGTTTTCCCAAGTTATAGTTTGGGTTCCCACAGTCATGGTATGTTGACCCCACGATTTTAGGTCCGCATTGATTTCAAATGACCGAATCTGTGAAAAGCTCTGGCGATCCTTTAGGGCCTCACTATTTTCATAAGCAAAATGGCCTGTACAGGGATGTTTATATATGTTTATCGGGACCTATCAAGATGTAATTTGCATATTTATATCTTTTATCTAATACAATCAAGCTTTTTTTTATTGAAAAAGGTGCTTCAAATATTAGCAATTCAATAGTGATTTTCGATCCATTATCATCCAATCTCTTTAAAAATATTAGACTGTATCAAATAATATAAGGCAGAAGCATTAGTGAACCATTAGAAGAAGCACTCCTCACTATTCTCAAATACAAATGTGTTACTTTTTTTTTCCTAAGTAATATTGTTCTATTGATATGGTACAAAAAAAGGTTATAGAGAGGCATGGCCTCAGAGTTGTTGATCATCTATCATCATCAAAAATTGAAACTGTTTGTTTTGGACTGCCCCTACATAGGGGAAACCAGTCCAAGAAGCCATAAAAATTGCCCCCATTATGGGGGAAACCAGCCCATTGAACCAAAAAAAAAAAAAAAAAACTATAGTCGAGTAAACCTTGTTTTTCCATATAAACAAAGAGAGAATGCATTTCTAGAACCAAAAACATAGAGACACATCCAAAAGACAGTGAGACATATCCCCCTGGCAGAGACTCAACCAGAAGACCGATACACATTTAGACCACAAAACAGTGAGAAAAATCCACCTGGCAGCAGGATGCATTCTCAGGAGGCCATGTGTTAAGCCGATGGCTCCTCCGGGGCTGGCTCATCCTCAATCCTGCAGGCAAATTGATACCAGTCATCATCCGCTTCAGACACGCCACGACCCTAAGTTGGTGGAGCCTCCTCATTGCTTCTTGCGCCCATCTACCGCTCACAAGTGTCGTTTTGCCTACTACCTGAAGCTTTCGTGTCATTATGCTTGTCATCCTCATCTGATGAATCGCCAGCTTTCTCCTTGCCATGCAGAGTTGTTCTGCTTTCACTTTGTTGCTTGTTACCCGGCATGTTGATTCCTCGGCAACCTGGAACTTCCCCGCTCTGCTTGTCCCTTAGGCTGGACAAAGGAGCTTGCGGCTCAAGCTCTTCCGCGAAGGAAATTGTATCAGTCGTAGTGATAGTGGGCCGATTTAAGGGACTACGAAAGAGAAATTGAGTGTTGTGAGGGGCGGGATAAGGAGGAATAGGGAAATCCATAGAGCGAACAGTGCCAACTCTCCTACCTTTGCCACTTCGGGTATTCGGGTAGCGATGAGAGGGGTGAATGAGCGGATTGGGCATCTCAGTGGTTGAGTCCAGGGAATTTGAGGCGGAGTTGGTTGAAGCCTGCGAGCGGATGAATCCTCCACGGGTTCCTCCGTGCCTACTGCGCATGTGGTGTCTGAGGCGAGCCATAGCAGAATTGTAAGTTATGATGACAGCAGAGGAGTTGGAGGTATAGCGACGTTGAGAGTGAGCAGGGGAGGTCACGGCCTGGTCTAAAATACAGCGACTGGAATGTGAAAAATGGAAACCATTACCAAGGTCCAGGCAAGGAAGAATCAGGCAGCGACTGCCTGTTGCAGTGCGGATACACGGTTCAGTGGCTTGCAGAGGGCAAACACCATGGAGAAGAGGAGGAATTGCGAATTGATCTGCAGGGGCCATGGATATGAAGGAGGCGAATTTGTCACTGTTTTTGTGGTCATTTATTAGATCCTGCAATGTGTTATGAATGCACCTGAGGTGAGCGCATGGGACGAAGTAGGTAGCCAGATGGCTCTCCTGTCCGCCGGCGGTCCGTCTTATCACCTTAATTAACCCTGTTGACACCCGCATCCGGGTTACAAATGTGTTACATTAGAAGAAGCACTAGTGAACCATTAGAGCCTCACTATTCTCAAATACAAATGGGTTACAAAGAATTCAAATATTAGGGAATGATCATTCTCCTTGTATCACCAAAACCCTTAAAACAAAATCTAAATTTCTTTAGACTCTACCCAATTAAGTAAGCAAAAAGCACTAATGATCCATTAGAGGCTCACTATTCTCACACACAAATGGGGCACAAAGACTTTAAATATTGGGACTTGGATGATGATTTTTTTATCCCTCCATTGTTTGTATTTAAGCCTTTTAATAATATAAGTAAGAAAGAAAATGTTGTTAAAAGAAAATCTCTAAGGAAGAAAATGTTGTTAAAAGAAAAATTGAATCACATAATAAACACAAGGAATTTAGGTGGTAAAACCCTACCAATGTGTCAAGGAAACTTCCATGGGGCAAGGGATTAGAATTATTATTACACCAAAGTCAAGAATGACGCTCTAATGTTAAATCAAGCTTCTCGAGCAATCACCATTTTAATACAAAGACTTCGTTACATAACTCCCTATGGTTACACAACTATCTGAACAGTAAAACCATATTTGCTAAGATAATTACATTTTTAACAATCAATTTTATTGTTGTCATTCTTAACAATCTCCACCTTGACAACAATTTCCTAATCCCTTTCCCATGCCCATTCATCATCTTTTCTGCAAGCCAAGAGAATCCAAACACCATCACAGTTTCTCTATCAATACTGGCTTCGTTAACATGTCTACACAATTCTCTTGTGTGTGGAGCTTCTTGAGAGCTACTTTGTCACCATCGATCACGTCTTACAAATTGGTATCTATCATCAATGTGCTTACTCTTGTTGTGATTAGTTGGATTTGTAGCCAAATGAATAGTACTCTGACTATCACAGAATACATTCACATTCTCCTGCATCCTTCCAAGCTCATCAAGTAGACCTTTCAACCAGATTGCCTCTTTACAAGCATCTGAAACAATTATATACTTTGCTTCAGTAGTGGACAAAGCAACTATTTCGTGAAGCTTTGACATCCAACTAATTGCTCAACCTGCAAGAGTAAAGACATATCTTGAAGTAGATATCATTTTTTCCAAGTCACCTGCATAATCAACATCCATATATCCATACATTGAACCTCCACTACCATTAAAGATGATACAATGGTCACTTATGCCATGATACAATGGTCATTGTGCCTCTGAAATACCGAAGCACCCATTTCTCTACTTGTCAATGTTCTTCTCTTGGATTTGCCATGAACCTGCTGACAATTCCAACTGCACGTGAAATGTCAGGTTTTGTAGATACCATCGCATACATTAAGTTTCCTACCACATTTACATATGGTATACAAGACATATACTTCTTTTCTTCATCAATTCTAGGACTAAAACCCAAAGAAAGCTTAAAATGGGAAGCTACAGGAACAGTAACATGTTTCACATTATCCATACTGTACTTTGCAAGTATTTTCTCCACATACTTATGTTGTGATAACCAAAGCTTTACATTTTTCCTGTCTTTATGTATCTCCATACCTAACATATGGTTTTCATCTCCAAAGTCCTTCATATCAAATGTCCTAGAAAGTTGAGCCTTAAACCTATTGATCTCTTCCATGCTTTTGCTTGCAATAAGCATATCATCAACATACAAAACCAAGATAATGAATATGCCGTTGAAGCTCTTAAAGTACACACAATCATCTTGCCATGAAGGAGTCAAAATTCTTGTACCACTGTCTAGAAGACTACTTCAGGCTATGCAATGATTTCCTGAGCTTGCAAGCTAATCTTCTATTGTGACCTTATACAAAACCTTCAGGTTGTTCCTTATTAATCTCTTCATCCAAATCTCCATGAAGAAACATTGTTCTAACATCTAAATGTTCTAACTCAAGATCAAGTAATGCAGTTAGTGCTAAGACAGTACAAATAGAAATAAGTTTTACGATAGGTAAAAAAAAATTGTTGAAAATAGCAACAAGAAATGCTAAAGATAGAAATGCTATAAATAGCATTTCAGGTACCAGTGTTGGATATAGCAACAAGGAATGATAAAATAGAAATGCTAAAAATAGCATTGTTATAAATAGCATTTCGAGATAGATTCCAATTTTAGTTACTCCCTGAACTAAAATTGAGAAGTAAAATTTGAATTTGATCTTAGCAGCTATTTGTAAAATAATTAATTAATTCATCTTGAGTTGATTAGTTGTAGGAAATAAAACATGAAGTCTATGTGAAGACGTGCAACAGTTTCTCCATTGATTGAGGAAATTATCCCTTGATTAAAGGAGATCAGGATGGGTTGTACTTTGAGTTGTAATTAGTTAGCTCAGTTATCTGAGTTAAGTCCTGTTAGATTAGTTCCAATAGTTTGTCGAACTGATTGTGAGTTCAATTAGTTAATGCATGCATGCATGTAACTGCTACACTTCAGATAATTGAATATTCTCTCATAAATAACTCATGCATGTTGGTTCAGTCAGAGACCCAGTTGAGATCAGATGATGGGACAATGTACTATCAGTTGCAAGAATATTCCATGGAGGATATCTCTTGCATGCATAAGGAATTCATTCCTTGGATATTGTGGCAGTTACTTTTGAGTTTGATGAGTGTGTGATGAGGCCAATTTACACAGGTGGTAGCATTGGACCCCAAGAGAAATTGTGCAAGGAAATAGGAGGCTTGGAGGGCTGAGGGAAGGTATA
>APFE030548522.1:38510-59132 GCA_000404065.3 Pinus taeda
ACATGCAACAATTTCTCCATTGATTGAGGAAGTTATCCCTTGATTAAAGGAGATCAGGATGAGTTGTACTTTGAGTTGTAATTACTTAGCTCAAGTATCTGAGTTAAGTGTAGTTATATTAGTTCCAACAGTTTGTGGAACTGATTGTGAGTTCAGTTAGTTAATGCATGCATGCAACTACTACACTTCAGATAACTAAATATTCTCTCATAAATAACTCATGCATGTTAGTTCAGTCAGAGGCCCAATTGAGATCAGATGATGGGACAGTGTACTATCAGTTGCAGGAATATTCCATGGAGGATATCTCTTACATGCAGAAGGAATTCATTCCTTGGAGATTGCGCAATTACTTTTGAGTTTGATGAGTGTGTGATGAGGCCAATTTACACAGGTGGCAGTATTGGATCCCAAGAGAAACTGCGCAAGGAAATAGGAGGCTTGGAGGGCTGAGGGAAGGCGTACGTTGTGTCTATTCAGTGTGTGAGTTGTATTGTAGGATTGTACTGAGAGCTGGATAGCTTGTGAGCTAAAGCTTTGTGTAATCTGGACATATTTCCACTTGCATGATATTACAGAGATCGGGGGTTTTACCTCAGGCTTTCCCCAGAGTATTCTTCTGTGTTCATGTGTGATTTTTTTCTCATTCTCAATTATATGTGTTCTATTTGAGCTTGCTCAAAATCGATTAAGCTTCTGCAATTTTGTTGTAGAAGTAGACCTTGTATTTTGCTTTAGTATATTGCATAATATGTTGATCTACAGTGGGAATTTCTACAAAAATCTCATGAAATTCAATACCTTCTACCTAAGAATACCCTTTTTCTACCAGTGTCGCCTTATATCATTCAATAATTCCATCAAAATTTCGCTTCAATTTGAAGACCCATTTGCATCTAACAACACTTCTCCCTTTAATAAGTTCTACAAGATCCTGGGTTTTGTTCTTGGCTAAGGAATCCATTTCCTCGCCCATAGACTTCTTCCATTTTTCACTATCCGCATCTTCCATTGCTTCCTGATAACAAGAAGGTTCCCCATATTCAGTAATCAATGCAATAGATGAAGCAGGATATGCATACCTTTTGGGTGTTCTTCTTTCCCTTGTAGACCTCCTTAGAGTGACTGGTTGTTGAACTGGTTCCTGAATGTCTACAGTTTCCTTTACATCTTCTTCACCTTTTTCTTTAGAAGTCTCTCCTTCCTTCCAACTTTCTAAAAAAGGTTTAGTCTCCAACTGAATTTGTTGATTCGGGGGTACATGTCCGTGTTCAACTTTTCCAACATCTTATTTTAGAAGAGAAGATTCATCAAACACTACATCTCTACTAATGAGTATCTTACATGAAAAAGGATCCCACAATCTGTATCCTTTTACAGCATCATATATCCAACTAAGACATAACATTTTGCTTTTGGGTCTAACTTAAAACGTTGATATTTGGAATAATAGAATAGGCATCACAACAACAAAAATATTAAATGTAAATAATCACAACATTGACCCAACCAAACTTCTTTAGGAATTTTACAATTAATGGCAATGTAAGGTGATCTATTTACCAAATAACAAGCAGTAGATACTTCAACTGCTTCTTCCCACAACTCCTTCTGCAGGTTAGCATTGTTGATCATGCTTCTAACTCTCTCCATAAGAGTGATTCATACGTTCAGCAACACTATTTTGTTGAGGAGTATATACATAAGTTTTATGTCTAACAATCCCTTCATCCTTGCAATATTGTTCAAATTCTAAGGAAGTAAATTCACTGCCATTGTCAATTCTTAAACATTTAATTGATTTTCCTATTTTCTTTTCAATCATAGCTTTAAATTGTTTAAAGAATTTAAATACATCAGCTTTTCTTTTTAACATATAAACCAAGACTTTCCTGGAGTAATCATGAATAAATGCTAGGAAGTAAGATGCACCTCCATAAGATACTAGAGGAGATGGTCCCCAAAGATCAAAATGAATATAGTCCAAAATTCCTTTATTATTATGACTTTCAGTTTTAAATTTTTGTTTACATTGTTTTCCATATACACAATGCTTACAAAAATCCAAACTCAATAATTTCAAATTAGGAAGTAATTTTTTATTCATTAGTACCTGAAGGAAGTTTTCACTCATATGACCCAATCGTTGATGCCATAGGTGAGTATCTTCTTCTGCCTTCTCAGATACATTCACTTCCTCACTAACCTAAGTACTTCATGTAAGTCTGTAAAGGTTTCTTATCTTATCTACCTTCATAACAACCAGAGTGCCCTTTGAAACTTTTAGCACTCCATTTTGACCTGTAAACTTGTAACCTTCTAAGTCCATACTCCCAAAGAAATCAAATTATTTCCCAACTCAAGTACATGTCTAACATTAGACAATGTTCTATATGTATCATCATACATTTTAATTCTGACATTTCCCGTCCTAACAGTTTGACAAGATAAAATATTATCCATAAACACAGAACTACCATTCACAACTTGATATGAAGTAAACTAATCTCTGTGCAAACCTGTTTGATGAGAAGCACCAAAATCTAACAACCGAATTTCATAATGTTGAGAAACATTGCAAATAGGAATAAGTTCATCTACCATACCTAATTCAACAGATAAAACTTCATCAATCAGACTTGAATGAACTTGATTTGCTTCCTTCTTTGGGTTTTCTATGGACTCCTTTCTTTTCCAACAGTCTTTCTTGAGATACCAGCATTTGACTTTACACTTCTTGCCTTTTGATTTGATCTAGAATAACTTCTTTCTTTCTCCCCTCTTTCCTTGGACCCACCTTTGGCTACCATGACTTCTGGCGTGGAAGTTTCAATGCTAGAATTCCTTCGTAATTCTTTAGATAACAAAGCTCCCACACTAGAATCAATTTCTAAAGATTTGGTTGTGTTCAAACTGATAGAAGTCACAAAGTGATCCCAAGACATGGGCAAGGAACACAACAAGGTAATAGCTTTATATTCTTCTTCAAATTTAACATCCATATCTGACAACTGACATGTAAGTATTAAATACATTTAAGTGTTTTGCAACCTTGTTACCCTCCTTCATTTGGAGGTTATACAATTGCCTCTTCAAATAGATTATGGTTGTTAAGGACTTGGTCATATACAACCTAATGGTATTGAGAGCTCGGGCATCCAAGTCCTCCCAATCCAAATCTGGCATGCCAGCATGTTTCTTTCTAACCCCATCTAATGCCTTGTGCAACCCTTTTCACACCAGAAAATATCGTACCTTCAGTTTCCATAATGAAAATTTGTTATTACCATACCTCAAACTTAGCATTAGTCATTTTAACCATTTTCATCCTACACATGCTTTTTCAAATAATTTTATTAATGCTAAAATTTTGTTGAGTCCTCTGGTTATGGTTTTCCCTTTTAAATTTTTCCTTCAACTAGGGTTTTTTTGAATTTCTTTCTTTTGGTTTCTTTCACTAGGGTTTATCTTTTAATAGCATATTCCACTTTAAAAAAGAAAAAAAAATCTTCAAACCCCCTACTCCAATTTTCTCTGAAGAAACAAAAAAAAAAAAAAAATCAACAATTTTCTGAGACAATTTTTCAATTACCTACTTTTCTGTTTAGAAAAGCGAACATCAATGTTTAACTCTTCAAAATTTTATTTACTTTCTGAAAATAATTCTTCAACAAATAATTTTTTTTGCAGCCAAAAGATGAAAAATTACCCTAGCGTGTGATTTCTTCTATGTCACGCATGTGATTTCTTCTGTGTCACTCCTTCGCAACAGATTCACCAATTTAGGATGCCTGCCTCCTTAACTTTGGCTGCAAGGTTTAATGGCTGCTCAACAAAGTCGATGACTCCCAGTCAATAATGCGACTCCTTCTAGTCAGGAAACAATGACTTTCCTTAGCGACTTAATCCTTATGCGTGGCTTTCATAAAATTCTTATTGCATGCAGAGTGGCTCAACAAAGCAGACATATATTTTTAGCATAAGCATTTGACACTAATCCTCAAGAGATTAATCAATTAGACACTCCTCGACAATATTCCGTGGTGGAAATGGCCCGAGAGATTGTTTTTTTTATGCATTGGACTGCTCCTCAGCTATTGATTTCTTTTATATTCAGCGGTGGCTTCAGATAGGGTCGTCTCCCTCGTTTCAGTCAGTCAACGGACTTTACACTCGCTTCTTCTATTTTTCGGTCTCCCTATGGCGGATTTCTTTGGAGTAGGCCCTTCTTTGCAGTTGTACAAAACAATTTTAAGAAACAAACAACGTTGCTCTTCTCAGCTTCAAATTATTTTCTTGAATCTTCTTTTACGGTGTTGTTTTACGGCTTAGTGGGCCCGACTTGACCTTTTTGCATAAGAGACTTCTCTACAAGCGTTTTCGACTCGAAGTTTTCAGTAGGCTTATACTTACTTCACATCCATCACAATCAAGCTTTGATACCACTTGTTGTTATTTAAGCTCTTTAATAATATAAGTAAGAAAGAAAATGTTGTTAAAAGAGAAACAAAATCACATAACAAACACAAGGAATTTACGTGGTAAATAACGTGTAAAGGAAACCTCCACGGGACAAGGGGTTGGAATTCTTATTACACCAAAGTCAAGAATGACTCTCCAATGTTACACCAAGCCTCTCGTGCAATCGCCATTTTAATACAAAGAATTTGTTACGCAACTCCCTATGTTTACACAACTGTCTTAATGGTAAAACCTTATTTACTAAGATAATTACATTTTTAACAATCAATTTAACTGTTGTCATTCTTAACATCCATCACCAAATCCCTTAAAAAAATTCAACCTTAGACTCTAGGAAATATCCCTCTCAATGACAAAGCAATTTGAGCAAATTGAGCCTTTCCAAGGCATGAGAAGGAAAAATGTGGATGCTAAAATGCAGTTCGACCTTAGATCATATTTGCAAGAAGGCATTTTTATGAAAAATGAAAGTTTTTTCAACCAAAGAATCAATTTATCCTTCCCATGTCAAATATCAACACATTTTTCATTGTGTAGGTGTGAAAAGATAAGGGTCTTCCATCATCCCCATCTTCATATGCAACTCTCTCCTATAAGTGTCCTTGTGATATGTATGATGCAACACTTCATATTGCATGTGTGATTCCTTGGAATTTTTATGAGCTATGGCATGTCTTAATTGAATTCAATAAATCTTGGCAAGAAAAAAAGGTAAGTGAAGTGGTTTTCCTCAATTTTGGTCCTTTTTCTCTTGGAAGGAGGGACATTTGGTATAGTTTGGAGTATGTCTAGAATAGATTTTGATATGGCATATTGTCATTGTTGTGGTAAATGTTGTTCTATGTTCAAGCTTAAGGAAATGCATTGAGGATTAAATAGATATGTACAAGGGATGCTAGAGGATCATTATAGTGTTATGAACTCGACCTTGGGATGGAATAGTGGAAAGGGGGTTTTGAATAGAAAATTTAAGAAACTCATCGAGCCTGAGAGTAGTGTGTGAATGGAATTGTGAACTATGTACCACAATTGAGGGAATGGGAGTGTATTGGGTATTCAAAACTTGTAAAAAGCAAACCATGCAACTACAATTTTCATTGCCAACATAGTGCACTCAAATAATACAAGGGTTGAGCCCAAATGAACATGTAAATTGAAGACTATCAAGGACATGGACTCTTTAAAATTTATCTTCTAATTTAGTGTGTTTTGTCATAGTTTGTTTTTCCTCTTTAATTTGAAAGAAATTATACATGTTTAACCTTAATAGATGGAACTAGAAAGGCAAGCCATGCTTCCTTTTTTATGTTAGTAATGCCTTTGTTTTGGAATCCCAACCATAATATTTTCTAAAATAAAACTACTTGCAGCTAGGAAAAATAAAACTATGATATGTAAAAGAATCACAAAGCATCAAGCTACCTTTAAACGATATTTTGAAATTGACAATATATACAAGGAAAAAGACATAAAACAATATAAAAAGGGTGGGAGGTAAAAGTGTCCCAATTTCACCCTTTCCTAAAGGTGGAGATTGGGGGTGAAAGTGTGAATTTCTCTTCAAACTTTCCCAATTTTGGTTGCATTAGACAACTTTGTCACTTTCACCACCTAGTCCTTCATGAAGGTAAAGGTGGGAAGTGAAAGTGTGAAAATTCAATTTTTACACATTTATCCTACATCCCCACCCTCATGAACTTTCACACGTTCATCTCCCACCTCCATCCTCATGAAAGTTGTAAAATTTCACACTTTATCCCCACACCCCCACATCCTCATGAGGAATGGGTGGGGATATGGGTTGAGAGTGTGAAATACACTTTCATGAGGGTGGGGGTAAAGGTGCCACATGCCCCACCCTCGTGAAAATGTCACCCTAACACCCTTACACCCTCAACTCCCATGACCACCACCCACCCTTATAAGGGTGACACCCTTTCACAAGGGTGGAGATGGTGGTTGCGCACCTTTCCTACCCACCCTAACAAGGGTGAGGGTTTAGGGTGAAACTGTTAAAGTGTGGCACATCCTTATGAGGATGAAATTTTCATGAGAATGGGGATGAGAGCTAAAAGTGTGACACTTTCATGAGAGTGGGTTAGGAAATGAAAGTGTGAAAACTATCTTCAAAATTTCACACTTCACCCCCACCATTTCACTTTCGTGAGGGATGGGGAGTAAAAGTTTGAATTTTTTTTTTCAAAATTTCACACTTTCACCCCTCACTTCTTCACTATGGTCATGGGAATAGTGGGACAAAATGTGAAGGTTCATGAGAGTAAAATGTGAAAGTTCACACTTTCACCCTACACACCTACCCTCATTAACTATCCCATTTTCACCCCTCATCCCCACCCCCATGAAAGTTTGACTGCTTTCACACTTTCATCCCCCACACCCATCTGTGTTATTGTGTATTTCAATTTTCACAAGGATGGGACTAGGAGGTGAACTATCACACAAATTTCCCTCTTGAAAGCATCACCCTTATGAGAGTCGATAGTAGTAACTTTGATGAGGGTAGGTGGGATGTGAAAGTGTCACACACCCCATCTGCATGAAAGCCTCACCTTCCCCAAAGTATAACACATCTCAACCTTGTGAAATGTGCATGGTGTTGGGGGTTGAAAGTGTCTCACACTCCATTCTTGTAGTGTTTTTTGAGGATGTGTGGCACTTTCACCACCCACCTCCATGAACATTCATAGTTTCACCCTTCATACTCACCTTCATGAAAGTTAACAAATTTCACTCTTTTATTTCCTACATCCACCTTTATGAAAGTGTCTAGGGGTGGTAGGTGATGGTACCACACACCTTATGCTCATAATGGTGAACAATAGTTACTTTCATGAGGATGGCAATAAGGGGTGAAAATGTCACACACCCCATCCACATGAAAGTGTTAGTCTCACTGAAGTGTCACACACCCTTCCTTATGAAACGTGGCAACTGAAAGTGTCACACACCCCTCCTTATGAAAGGTGAGGGGTGAAAGTGTCGCACACCCCATTGTCATGACGCTTTCAAGGTGTGTTGGGTTGGGTGGTGAAAGTGTTACACACACTATCATCATGAAAGCACAATGTGTGTAATACTTTCACCCCCTATCCCTTTCTACCTTTTAGAAGGGTGGGGCGTGTGACACTTTCACCTCCTAAGCCAACTCGTGTGAAATTTATGCACTTACACCTCACAATCCCACCCTCCCATGAGGGTGAGACTCTTTCATGAAGGTTTATATGGGTTTCGCACTCCCCACCCACCCTTGCAAGGGTTAGGGTGTGGGGTAAAAGTGTTAAAAGTGTGCCACATCCTTATGAAGGAGACATATTCATGAGGTGGAAGTGGTATCTGAAAGTGTGACGCTTTCACGAGATTAGGGGTGGGAAGTGAAGGTGTGAATGTGTCACAATTTCATCCCCCATGGGTAAGCATGAGTGTTGGAGTGACTAGTTAAAGTGTCAAGAGGGTGGGGGTACGAGTTGAAAGTATCATGAGGGTGAAACTTTCACCCTACATCTCAAATATTTTTAATCAAAAATGAATATTGAAATTCAAAATTTAAAATGCACTTCAAAACTAATTTCCAAAACTTTAAAATCAACTTTTCCTTTAATTTTATTGTAATAAACATTTTTACTCTTTAGTGTTTTAAAGGAAGCTTTAAAATAAAAATAGTAATAGATGAAGGTTCTACCAACACTACTTTAGCTGGAATGGTAATCATACTTCTTCTTTACATTGATATTAATAATTATTGTGGTAATGTGTCTCTATGATCTTAACAAGCAACTAAGAATTCTCTAGGATGTTTGTTCTATCATCAGTATCATAGCAAACATTAAAAAACAAAGGTTATGATTATCAACTCCAAAAATATCACTTACACTAATTTTGTGTATGTCAATAAAAACATAGAGGGCATTACTCCATACAAGTATTTCATAGTCGACCTTCATCACAAGCTTGATTGGAACTAAAGCATTGAGGAACCAATTAATGAAGAGTGGAAATTTTGTTTTGATGTTGAAAAAAATCATGTATTAGCTAACTTATAGTTGTGGGGAAGAAGGCAACCCCCTTTTCACATTTTTGTAATTCCTATTATCTTATATGTGTGACATTTGAGGTTGTAGCATTTTTAGATAAGATAAAATTAGATAGGATAAATGTATTAATATCCAACAATTAACCATTAAACTAGGTCAATGGGATAATTTTAGGTACAAATACGTCTACACAAAGTTGGACTGTGAAAGTGGATTCTACATAAAAGCATGAAACATGAAGTAAAATAGAAATCTAATCTAAAAACCTAGAAGGCCAACTCTAGAGAATGGAAAGGTGATCCAAGAGAAAGATATACAACATGAGTGGCTCTTTAGCCTATGGCACTAGTGGTAAAAAGATGATCTTAGTCCAATATTGGATCCATTTCTCCTAGCATTTGAGACCAAATGAAGAAAAAACAAAATAAATGTATGTCTAGAAGAAGAATTGGATGAGGAGCGTGCATGATTGTTGTGTGATTATGTGGAAGGAAGGACTAGTTGTTGTGATATAGAATAGAAATTCTATACTATATGATAGTACGAGATCTGGTATGTTAGTTCCATTGGGGTCTCATGGAGGTGGGAATAGAGCTTTGTGTCCTCACAAATTTGGAGTCGTCACTTTCCATTAACATTTCGTGCCCCTATTTGGGACAACCGTAAAAAAAAGAAGTGATATGCTAAGTGGAAATTGTTCTAGGGAGTGGGTGTGGTTGAAGAATATAAGAGTATATGTGGAGAGCCTCCTCCATGTATAAGGTTAGGTATCTTTGTTTAGAGTATCTAAAGAAACTTTCAAATGTATGTAACTCTTAGAAAAAAATAACAGAATCACCCTCGAATCTCATAGTAAATGATGCAATGAAAGTTAAAGTGCTCACTAGTCTCTATCTCATGGAGATGAAACATCTAGCACATCCCACTTATCTAGTTAATATAATGATCAATCTTAATCCATAACCTATGAAATCCAACTCTAAACTAGCCCAAAGGGATATGAAATATGTGCATCTAGTGGGAAAGTGTATATTGTGGTCGAATAATGAGTACATCCCTCATAACCATGAATTTCTCCACCTAGAAGGCCATGTTCAAACACAACCCACCCCGAGGGTTTATCTAAATGACTCATACAAACTTCCTATTAAGATGTTCTCTCTAATGGTTGTGTTCATCTGCTATCATGTAGGTAACAGGTGGCTAAGGAATATATGGATGGAGGGAGTCAATCCATCATAATTCCTATAGAAGCTAGGATATCTAATACCCTCACACAAGAATATCAGGAATGGGCCACAGAACCAGTGGATGCAATGGACTCGAAAAAGTGATAGGTCGTAGAGAATAATGAAGAAAGATCCAAAAAATACAAAAGTTTTGTGTAATTTATAATCTTAAAATTAGAAGCAATACCGCCCAAGAAATGGGTCATTTCCCCCATTAAGCGTATGGCTATGACTAGGCATTTGGTTTACAAGAATAAGACAACTAACATGAAATAAAAGAGGCTTCTTAATATCGCTTCAAACACTAGTTATAGTCACATGAAACTTGACAAGGGTTAGCATAAAGATGTCGAGTTTTGGCTAAATTTGGATCAATCATTGTAAAATGAGGATGGGATCACTCTATAGGATATAGATATGATTAGAAACACTATTACATCTAAATTTAAGGTGAAATTGTGGTGCAATAAAGAATTAGAGGATATAGAAAATTAAGATAGTACTATAAAGAGGTTATTAACCCCTAATTTAAAATATCAAAGTATATGTTTATGATAGTCAGGATAAAGAAGAAAATCAACAATACTAAAATAAAAACTCTTGTGAACTCTATAATGAAATAAGATATATTGGACAATTCCTAAAATGCTATGGTATGAAAGGATCTATAATCTTTGCAATAATAAAAGGTGGGGGATGAAAAACACTTCTTCAAATATTTTGCATATGCTCACATATAATCTCAATTTCAAAATATTAGTAATAATAAAAGCATTCATAATTTTTTAACTCTTCAAAATTATGGAGATTTAAGAAAACCTCTTGCAAATATTTTCAAGCATAAAAATAAAATTCTAAAACAATTTAAGTAATTTCTTACCATTCTTTCTTAAATTTGAAATAAATCAAAGTTGATTGTGCAAAGAGCCACTCTATAACCCAATACAGGGAAGATCTTGTCCCATAACGTTACATTTAAAAATAATAAAATATATTTACGTTATCAAATTAAAACTTGTAATAAAAATATCTTTTAAGTCGTCATAAATAATACATTAACAAATTAAAAATAGTAATAAAAAAAAAATAATAATGTTGGCCTTAAATAAAATATTCAATTTCCACTTTAATGTTACATCAACTTTATATAAGATATAAAAAATTGAAAAGTAAAAAAAAAAATATGATTTCATCTATAAATGCTTTCTGCTCTTTAATGCAAGGGAGATGTAATAATTCCATCATTACTTAATATGGATGGCAATTGGCATATAAAAATAAATATTGATATTATAGATAAAGTAATTTCAAATAGAAAATATATAATTTAAACTAAATTGCATTTTCCTTCATTACTCAATATGAAGTTGACATGTGGTATTTAAAATATTTCAAAATGGAAAGTGAAGATATAAGAATTTTTTTTAATTTCAATCACTTATCTATATATATACAGTTGATATATAGACAGTATTTCAATATACAATGTTTCAATGTCTACATTAAGTAACATAGTTTTATATCAACTATAGAGAGAGATAAGTAATTAAAAAAGAAAAAAAACCTCTTATATCTTCACTTTCCATTTTGAAATATTTTAAATACCACATGTCAACTTCATATTGAGTAATGAAGGAAAATGCAATTATAGCTGAAATTATAATTTTTTTATTTGAAATTACTTTATCTATCAATACCAATATTACTTTTATATGCCAATTGTCAACTCCATATTGAGTAATGATGGAATTATGCATCTCCCTCACACTAAAAAGTAGAAAGCACTTATAGATGAAATCATATTTTTTTTACTTTCAATTACTTTATATCTTATATAAAGTTGATGTAACATTAAAGTGGAAATTGAATATTTTATTTATGTTACTTAATATAGACATTTAAATACTCTCTCTCTCTCTCTCTCTCTCCTCTCTCTCTCTCTCTCTCTAATATATATATATATATATATATATATATATATATATATATATATTATATATATAGAGAGAAAGAGAGAGAGAGAGTTCATATTTTTCACTTCCATTTGAGGGGGATATGTAATTTAATCAAATCTTAATTTGAGATATGTTGCATTTAAAAAAATCAAAAAATAAAATGAAATATTTCAATATGCACACACACACACCCCCAATTGATGTTATCTGAGTGGTTGATCGAAATGATGTTTTGATTCCGAACATTATGAGAGAAATAAAAATAATAATCAAGACACATAGCAACAAAATATTCAAACTATGTACACCATGAATTACCTTGTAAAACATGAACGGGGAAAAACCAACCAATAATAGATATATTATTTTCCTTGGCTAAAACACAACCAAGTCAACCGACACCCTGATATTTCACCTCTCAGCCATGGCTCAATACTATGGAGAATACCCAAGCCTCTAAAGGGTTTTAACTACATGAAATATCATGAGCTCAATACCATGAGTCACCAATACCAGGTTCCCAAAACCAGAATTGTTAACCATAATTGTTGACACAACCTAAACTCCACCACCAGGTCAAGTTTATCTAACAATCCCCCCTTTAAACTTGACTTTGAGTTTTATTTAGCCAAATCTAGCCACATTGGCCAAAGTGAGCCAATTGTCACCACTCACCTCTAGGGCCTACCAATAAACATCAAGGTTTTTAATAATTTCACATGTTGTCCTAGCTCAACATGCTTCCACATTCTCCCCTGTATCACCTAAGTCTATATCCAAACTTTACTAGTGATTTACCAAGGGTACACATGCCTTACTAGGTCCAGGTATTACAGTCATATGCCCATTTACATGTAATACACTTTTGAATCCATTATAATAATAAAAAAATGGTGTTGTTGCTATCCTAACCCATCTTCTCACACACTCCTAGCCTCAAACTCTACTTTACACAACTGACTTCCATGGCTGCATTTGACAATTAAAACCATCATCTATTGAAATATTTTGTTAAAAACTTTACATGCAACATTACTATTGCATTTCTTATGGGATTTTCAATTGGGGATTACCTTTTTCTTGGGTCAAACCTCCTTTTCTATATATGTGTGTAACTCTTTCTTGGTTGTGATGCAAAATCCGCCTCTTCCTCAAGGCTATCCATCACCATATTCGATCCTTTTTCCCTTTCGATTCTCTAGGAACATATCCTATCATGGGACATCTAGAGCTTTAACTATGCATTGTTTGATCACATTCTTCACATTGATTGATCACATTCTTCACAAGCCTAGAGCATGCACCACCGCCAACGTTTTGCATTGCGCCAAAATGCAAACACCCATGGAAACCATGTTGATCAACCAAGTTTCATCCATTCCTTTCTTGTTCCTGCTCTTGCATCCCAAAATACAAAAGTCCCTATCGGAAATTAGAGAGAGATCAAATATCGCTTACACACAACACAAATCACACACTTTGATATATTTATTGATCACAATAGTTACAAATATATAGGACATAAACCATTGGCTTCGACACATCTAGATCACGACTAGAACTCATATATAGGAAACAACAACATCTAGAATGACTCCTCGTGACTCATAATGACAACTACACATGACATGGAAGCATTACTTCCAACACCCTCCCTTAATGCTTACATGGAAAACATTGAAAACACATATTACAACAATAAATGAATCTTTGTCTGATTTGTCTGATTTGTCTGATATTTCATATCCACTTTGAAATATCATAGTTCCCTCTCTTTTCTTCACCACACTTCCAAGCTTCCCACTTGATCCATTTAAGGCATACTTGCTTCATACAATTGTTAACGTACTTTGGAGAATCGATGCTTCTCAACCTCCCAGAGTGCAACGGGTTAGCCTCGTTACTGAACCATCCTATGGAACTTCCATCATCTGTTGAATCCATGACCCTTCACAACCTTCATCAGTTATCTAGGATAACATTATGGGTACAGAATGTCTTCAACAGACAATTCTACAACTTGACCTCATATAAAGTAACCTGTATTGACGCTCCCAAAGCATGGCGGATCACACCAGCTTGACCTTGTTAAGAGCTACCTATAACTAATGCTCCCATAGCACGACAAATCACATTAGTGTGTTCAATAATTGGCATGTTCTCTGTCATTTTGCATATTTTCACATTTAACATTTGGACAATAACAATAGCACACTACAACATAATAGAACTGCACCAGAAAAAAAATAAAAATTTACACGATCTTCAAAGCAAATCTTCCCACCAGCTAAGTTGAATATGGAGGTGACCGACGAAACCTCTATGGAATTGGATCCTTTCTTTAGCTAGCAACGACTTAATGTCACCCACTTCGGCTTTTCTTAAATCAACATTGCGTCAATTTATTAATACCCAAATCCTTCCACAAGTCAAGAAATCATTTTATATCTATTTAATACATTAAATGGCTTGACTTTAAAAAAGACAAGAATTTCTCCATGTGAAAATAAACTTCCAAAAAAAAACTTTATCCATGTGAAGACTTCCAAAAAACATTAAACTTCTAAATTAATAGTGAGTCTGGAACAGCGTGTGGATCACGATAGGTGTTGGCTCATGGTGCATATTCCTCTTAATGAACCTTCAGCCCTAGGAATAACAATAGACAACTACAGTTTGAGAGAGACCTGTGGCTTTGCTTGAAGAAACATTGGGCAACTCGCTAATGAAACATTAACCATTACCTCCAATTTTAACACTTTTGACATATATCACTAGCCATTGAAACTGCTCCACACTAGATCTTAAATCCGGATTTGTGCAACAACATGTACAATTTGTGGGCATAATTTTGCAGATTTATGATATGACAGTGTACACAATTTTGAGAAAACCATCCATACATGAATTTAACTCTTTTACAGCTTCCGGGTAGATAAGCACAAACAACACTTTACAGATATTTGGATGACAAAAGGATCGAAGATGCTTGAAGGTGCTACAAAAAAAAAAGATCTACAAACATAGGATCACAAAAATTTCACAAACTAAACTACACTAATTTAATCAATTATTCTCACATCTCTACCATCTTCCTAGCCTTCCCTTAAGGGAATCAAGCCAGAATAGGATATGGTACCATATTACAAATTAGAGAGAGATCAGAGAGCACTTACACACAACACAAATTACACACACTTTGATATATTTATTGATCACAACAGTTACAAATATATAGGACATAAATCACTAACTTCAACACATCTAGATCATGATTACAACTCATAAATAGGAAACAACAATATCTAGACTGACTCCTTGTGACTAATAATGACAACTACACATGACATGGAAGCATTACTTCCAACACTCCCCTTCCTCCCCCTCGCAAAAACAATGATCTACAAAAGCGGTTGAGGGATTCTCCACATTATATCCCAATTTTTGGCAACTTTTTCTAAAAACTACCAACATCAACACCAACTTCGAAATTGGATCACAACATTTCTTACCTACAATAGATTGAGTTTCCTCTCCAACATTCTAGTGTGAGTCATACTTGAGGTATTCACATGACAAGATCGTCGAAAAACAAAATCATCTATCTCATCATCAACAACAATAACCTCACCCACTGAACAGACAGGTGCCTAAATACCACCAATCTAATCCCGCATATTTCTTGTCAAATAAACAAGAACAAAGGTTGTTACCACTAGTTGCCTCTATATTCTTCCATGCAAATTCCGACTTAGTCGCTCCAATCCTCAATCTAGACTCAATATTAATGTCTTCCTTGAGAGTTGAGAGGGTTTTCTTCCTTACGGTGCAGAATATTTGGGGGCCACTATCTACATTTCTGAAAAGTTTTCAACAATACTATGAATGCAACCTCAAGCATTCAAAATAATACAATTTAAAACATGTGAAATATTATTTGCAGTAAATTCACGTTAACATAATATATGTCTCATTGTTACAGTAAATTTACGACAACCCAATATGGCACGTTGACTTTTTCACTTTATATATATATATTATATATATATTATTTGCACAAAAAACCCATCAAATCACTAGTTTCACTTAAAAAAGTTTATTGAGTAGGCACTCCCCTCTAGCGACAGTACAATTTTAATTCCAAAACAACACTCTACTTTTGCCTAGGTTCAAATATTTTCACCATCTCTTTTTGTTGGCAGCAAAAAATACATCTTGCTAACAAGCTCTGCATCAATATCTCCAAATATCGTGCCAATTAAACCCTTGGCAATGGAAGCGTCCTTTTGAAGTCAATTTTGGCTTTGATACCACTTGTTCTAATTCAAAACATTATGAAAGAAATAAAAATAATAATCAAGACACATAGCAACAAGACATTCAAACCATGTACACCATGAATTACCCTGGAAAACCCCAACTGGGGAAAATTGAACAATAAGAGATCTATTGTTGTTCTTGGCTAAAACACAGCCAAGTCAACCAACACCCTGAGCTTTCACTGCTCAACCATGGCTCAATACAATGGAGAATACCCAAGCCTTTTAACAGATTTGACTACATGTAATACCATGAATCACCAATACCAAGTGCCTAAAACAATAATTGTTAACTATAAATGTTGATACAACCTCTACTCCACCACCGGGTCAAGTTTATCTAGCAAATGATTGTTATCCTACCCTCCTATATTCAAATCCCAACTAATGACGTGTTGATATTTGATGCTTGATATTGTTGTGATGGCTAATAACTCTCAAGTGAGTATAATTGTGGGTTGGCTTGGTATTCCATCCATGCAAAATGAAAATTAAAACAATCTTCCATGCTTAGTATGGATTTGACACACACAAAAACTCACACATACATGTATAACCAACATAAATCCATAGCAAGCTCCTTTGTTGTAATGGCTAAGCACTCTCAAGTGAGTATAATTGTGGGTTAGCCTGGTATTCCTTCCATGCAAATGATAATTAAAAAAATGTTTGATGCTTAGTATGGATTTGACACATGCAAACAGTCACATATACATATATAACCAGGGTAAATCCATAGCAAGCTCCAAAAGGATCAGATCTTTAGAGTTGCAAACATTTCAAGTTTTGCACTCTAAAAGAGGTTTGCACCTCAATATTTTAATCCCTCTCGATGCTTGATAGATCTGGATCTATACTAGTTTTAATAGATATTAACAATCATATCATCACCATTATTAACATTAAAAAAAAAACCTTAACAATCATTATGCACGTAGATAGATGTGTCTGTTTTGGAATAGAACTTTGGAATTTTAATTTAAATATGAATAATTTTTAAGTGGATGATAGGGGTTTAACCGCCACTGAATATTCTAGAATATTCTTAATTGTCACAAACCAAAGATTGAGATTTATGTTAAAAGCAGTTATGTCTTTTTAATTAAATTGACTAACCAAAAAAGTTGGCATATGAACATGTGTCATATATGTGATATGGTTTTTTGGACATGTGATTTTATTAAGCCATAATATTGGCCCTTGGTATTGTAACAAAACCTATCTATAGGTTAAAAACCTACATGATAAAGTGGATATGAATCTTTCTGGTTACTGATGTTGTTATACATTTTTTAATATATACATGTTTAAATATATCACTATGTTAAACCAATATATTAATTTTTTTAAATTAATAATAGTAAATAGTTTTAAAATAAAGTATAATTTAGCTGATTTTTAATGATTTTTTAAATAATTTGGATGTGAAGTATATGAGATCAATGCCTTGATGTATGGTTTACCAAATATTTAATTTATATAGTTACACTAATAATATTCACATTAAAAAATAAAAACTTAACAAAAAATTACTCGTAATCATAAATATAAGTAATACTTTCATATTCAATAATCATAAATATGAAATGCATTTAAAATCAACGCTTTATTAAAATAATTATATAAAATTTTTAAATATACTTTTTTTAAAAATGAATCATAGATATTAACATTTAAAATAAATAAACTCGATGGGGGTGGATGAACCAAAAGCATTATTGAAGGGGGAGGAGGGCAAGGGGGGAGGGGGTGGCGCCAACCACCCCACCGAATCCCAAGGCCCATAAAGGCGAGGGGCGGTGTGACATGCTACCCCCATGCATCAAACGTGTGATAATGCCTCTGAACTCATGAAGGAACTTGCTAGACGTCGTATGATTTTTCTCTATGGTTGCTTGTTAATGCTAGTGGTTTATTGCAATGACAGGTGGAAGGGTTGGGTACATGGAGGCCCTGCAAGCTTAGTCTTGAATTTTTGGGATGGACATTTCCTACCACATTACATGTCTTTCATGCAAATCATTGGATGGCAAGGGCTTACTGGTAAAGTTTGGGATCCTAGTGCTGGACAAACCTCAACCTCCTGGGGTTGTTGGGTGCAGAGGGAGAGAAACACAGAATTCTCTAACTAGTGGTGGGCATAAAACAAATCTCTTCTCTTTGAATTTAGTTGGTTTAAGAGGTAGTTTGAGTTCCTTATTTAGCTTGGTTTTTAATCTTTTTTATTGTGGTATGTTAGTTCACCTCTCAGGTAGGTCCCCTCTTATGTTTTACCTTGGATGTTCATCTTTGTGGTTTGTTTGGATTTTCACAATTTGTTTTAGGGGCCAGTTTGTGGTTCACGCTCAAGAGTTATGGTCAAGATCTCAGTCTATGGACCCCTGGCACATTCTATTCTTGGTATCCCCTACAATGATCAAGTACACGCTTGAGAGGAGGGGATTGTTATTCTTGTTTTGGTGACACTGGTGGATTGGGTTCCTACAACACTGGTTAATTCCCTAGGTCTTGTGTTTCCCTTTGAATGTTGGTCTTTGTGGTATGTTTGGTTTATTGCAAGCCATTTTGAGGGTTAGTTTGTAGTTCACACTTAGGAGTTACTACCAGGATTGTAGTTCATTGGCACCTGACACTTTATGCTTTTGGTATCTCCTCCAGCAGTTGAGTACATGCCTGTGAAGAGGGGATTTTTTGTTCTTGTTCTGTTCACGTTGGTGGATTAGGGGCCTGCAACATTGGTTCATTTGTTGGGACCGAGGTCCTTACTCTTTCTTGGAAACGAGGAAAATTTCCTTCTGGATGCTCTCTAATAAATTTTGTAACCTTAGTTGTCAATAGTCTTTGGATAGTTTTAGTATTCCACGTTAGTGTGGTCATGCCTATAGGGGCACTGGAGAAAGAGGACAATCCAATTGGCCTCTCCATCAGGCTCCAGCTCAAGCGGAGCCAACAACCACCCAAGCACCAATTTCACACAGCATCCTAGAAGTGAGCTACTACTTGGAGGGGCTATCATACCGAGAAATTCATTTTGTATTAGGCTTTGACTTATTAAGAAAAATGCTTAGTGTGCATAGGCAACAAAAGATATTAATGGAGCAACTCCTAAAGTCAAGGCATGATGACCGAAATGCACTTATTTCCTTCATGAATGATCTCCAAAGGAACCAATGGCACATGCAAGATATATCGGCGCATCTCCAACAAAACCGATGGCATATGCATGAAAGCTTGGAACATTTAAATAACTTCTTGGGCCATATGGAAAAACATGTTCATTGCAAATTTCAGCTGCCACCTTCTTCTAGTTCTAAGTTGGAGAATCATGCTCCTATAACTTTATCTAACTCCTAATGGCAATATGTCGTGTCCTGATCTTTATGGTTTCCTGGTAATATGTGTCTTTCCTGTTCTAGACTGCAAAATGTTTTTGGCTCAATGTAATCATTTTTGGAAATTTTCTACTAGCCAACAAATCAATTAAGAGTGAGGTCAGCATAATTTTGCCAATCAGTGGACAGTTGTGTAATTTTGTCGTATAAATAAAAAAATTAACTTACAAAAAACATTAAAAAAGAATAAACTTGTGGATCAAAGAAACCTTTAAACCTTTAAAGGCAATGCAAGTTATTTCCATATAAATTGGAACAATCTAGGTTTTCACACACATCACCTTGAATTAATTATCCCATACATAAAACATCTTTATTAAAAAAAAAAGAATAGATTTTTTCATGTACAAACAATTTTTCATAAAATGTTATTATATTAATAGTTTTAATTTTTGTAATTGTGTGAAGAGGTATTTTATGATTCAATATGGACTAGGTGTAGTAATGTGTTAAAAAATGATAAATATTTTTTTAAGAACAACAACATTAAATAGTTTAATAATAATAATAATACTACCAAAATATGCTTAATAGTTCATATGGAGAGATATTAAATCATAATATCAATTCAATTAAAAATAATAATAAAAACAATAATTAAAATTCATTTTTAGATTTAAATTTGTTTTTTATTAAAAAAATATAACAATTTTTTTCCAAAAAAATTCATATATATACATATTTTAATTTAAAATTTAAATTTATATATATTATATAATTTTCACTATAATAAATTAAAATAATAATTCATATTCATATGTTATTATTTTTAAAATTTTTATGTTTAAATTAATTACAAAATAAAAAAAACCAATATTTTATAAAAAAAAAATCATTTTTAAGTTTATATATCTAACAATCTTTTTATATATGGCATCATATTATGCAATCAATTAAAAATTTTGAAATTATAAAAAATCATAAAACATGTAAAAATGTATTATCAAGATATTTATATAATAAAAAATAATGATATTTATATAGAGAAATAGGAAATTTATATAATATAAATAATATTACTAAGATTCTTTTGTCGACGCGTTTCGAACCAACCAGTGTGGGTCATCGTCAGGACAAGTTGAAGAAGCAATCCAGCTTAGCTTGTTAAATAGTATGTGCAGAGACTCCAACGGCTATATTGCCAACGGCTAATTCTGACCTAATGACCTGAGTCAAACCAATAATAACATTGT
>APFE030548525.1:12542-50720 GCA_000404065.3 Pinus taeda
TCTTGAATTAAAATTGAAATTAAAAATATATTTTAAATTGTTTTATTTTATATTATGAAATTACCAATTTTTTAAGGTTAGTTATATTATTTTCATAGTTAAGAGACTCTATGATCTTAACAATAAAATAAATACTAGTAAAGGTTTCTATTGAAGACAGGGTCTGTTAGGATATGGTTGTTAACACATAAAAATGAAAGTTATAATAATGAATATGAAAAGGTCATTTACATTAATTTCTTGTATGACACCATGAGTATGAGTATTGAGGAATCACTTTCATAATTGATTTTTATGGCAAGCTTAAGTGGAATAATAGCATTGGGAAAAGGACAAACTGAGGGTGAAAATCTTATTGTGGGTTTGAAATGATTTATAAATTAACAAACTTTTAGCTACAACATAGGAAAAATTCTTCTTCACTTTCATTATTCAATATGTTTATAAAATTTGTGGTTGCAATATATATTTAGAATTATAGAGAAAGATAGATAAAATCTATAGGTGTTTTATAGCTTCAATGATCTCAAAATCAATAACAATACACCCTATCATATCCTCTTTATAGAAGCAAGTATTTTCCCCATTAAAAGCATGACTATGACAAGGTACCTAATATAAAAAAACAAAATAAATATCATAGATATCAAACTACTTTTGAAATAACCTTGCTTATAACATAAGTGGCAGTATAACCTTTTGTAAGTTTGAGCTCTTTTAGAGATATAATTTAGATCAATTTTATTAGGACTTATATATTTGTTTTTGGGATATATCATATATATTATTTGAATGGTTAATGCATTTAGAACTAGTTAATGTGCTCCACCTATTTGTTAGAGATATAATTTAGATCAATTTTATTAGGACTTATATATTTGTTTTTGGGATATATCATATATATTATTTGAATGGTTAATGCATTTAGAACTAGTTAATGTGCTCCACCTATTTGTTGCGAGGTCAGAGGAGGTATTCTAATTGGTGATACTCATGTGAGTGAGGACATTGCAACCAACCTCCCGTTTAGAATCCTTTCTAAGTGAAGAATGTATTCAAAAGTACGATATATATATATATATATATATATATACTTATATATATATATATATATAACATTAATTACAATTTAAAATTATTTATGTTGATTAAATCTCTAAACAGAATTTTTAAAATAACTTGTACTCACAATTTTTTATATTTATAATATTATCTAAAACTCTTAAAAAATAGATTAAAATTTTTTTTTAATTCAATTGTTAAAATACAAATTTATTCATATTGTAAAAAAAATATATTTAAAAAAATTAAAAAATCTTTAATCATTTTAAAATTATTTAAAAACTGTTTATACCAGTAGTATACTTTTTAAAATAATAATTATTTAGAAAGAAATATTTATTCATATTTTTTTAATACTTAAGGTGGTAACAATTTTGCTTTATATAATATTTTATATTATTTTCAGTTTCGTTCGATACTGTATAAATATTAGTAACAATTATTTGAAAATTCTAGTTAGATATTCTATATTATATATATATATATTATATATATAGTATATTAAATTTTTTAATTTTCTACTATAATTTTATTTTGCTAAAAATATATATATTAAATCACCGTTAAATTTAGTATAAAGTCTGAACATTTATTAAATTAGGATTAAATTTTTATGATTATAATTTTTTAATAAACTAATATGGAAATGAAATGTAGTGTATTAATTATTACATTAATACATACATATATTAAATAACTTTTTTCCTTAACTTTATATCAACAAGGTTTTAACTTTTTACTTTGATATAAATCTTCAAAATATAATCCATATTTCATATTGCAATTTTTTTTTGAATTCTTAGAATTGAAATTGTGTTTAAATTAAATTAAAAATGTATTTTTAATGGTTTTATTTTAAATTATGAAGTTATCATTTTCAATTAAAATTGAAATAAAAACATCTATTTAAAAATGTTTTAATTTATATTATGAAATTATCATTTTTTTAGGTTACTTATGTTATTTTTATAATTAAGAGACTCTATGATCTTAACAATTTATATTCAACACCGTATATGTTAGGATAGGGTTGTTAACACACCAAAAAAAAAATGAAAGATATGATAATGAATATAAAAAAGGGTCATTTAGCTTAATTTTTTGTATGATATTATGAGTATTAGGAATCACTTTCATAATTGATTTTCATCGCAAACTTAACTTGAATAGTAGCATTGGGAAAAGGATAAACAGAGGGTGAAAATCTTATTGTGGGTTTGAAAATAATTGTAAAATAACAAACTTTTAGCTACAACATACAAAAAAACTCCTCTTTGCTCTCATTATTCAATAGGCTTATAAAATTTGTGGTTGCAATATATATTTAGAATTATAGAGAAAGACAGATAAAATCTAAAGGTGTTTTATAACTTCAATGATCTCAAAATCAATGGCAATACACCCTAGCATATCCTCTTCATAGAATAAAGTATTTTCCCCATTGAGAGCATGGTTATGACAAGGCACCTAATATACAAGAACAAAATAAACATCATGGATGTCAAACTTCTTCAAACACAAGTCAAAACTACATGTAGCGTGAGTAGAGTTGGCCTCAGATGCGAAGTATTTGCTACATAACTAGGGATTAAAGGAAGAGGTCACTTTTATAATAATAATAATAATAATAATGTTATCACATCTAAATTTAAGGAGAAATTATGGCATGATAATGAACTACAAGATAAAAGAGAATTAAGATACTATAAGGAGGTGATCAAAGCTAATCTAGAAGATCAAAAGAGTATCTTTGTTTTGATGAGAGTAAAGAAGAAAATCAACATTGCTAAAAAAGAACAAATTCGTATTATCTCCTCAATAAAATGGAGCATTGGACAATTCCTAAAATATCATAGATCAAAGAAACATGACGTATTTCTCAAAGTAAGAGGGTTGAAGAAGAAATGAACTTTCTCTTATCTTTTTTGTGCCCTAATAAATCTTAATTTCAAAATATTTGTTACAATATCGACCTTTCTAACCTTTTAACTTAAAAGAATATCGGCATTTAGGAACACTTATCTTAAATCTTTTCAATCTTAGTGATAAAATTCTAAAGAAAACAAAGTAAAATCTTACCTTTATGTTTGATAGAACAAGTTCCACCTTAAGGTTCTTCATCATTGTTATTATCACAAATTTAAAAAACAATTATGTATCACTTATTTAAAAGAAAAAAAGTTAACAATCTTTAAAATTTTAAATACTACAAATTTCAACACTTGCAACAATGCATCCATAGTGTACCTATAGTAAAATTATAGTTAGAAGCTTATCTTCACCATAGTTTAGTTTACTTTTGTTCAATATGGTAGAATTTCATTTGTTATACTTCTTAATTATTTGATGATGACTATATATTAAATATAATTAGTTTTGGTTGATTTCTATTAACTAAATTTGATATAATAATGTCATGATATAGCAAAATGTATAATATTAATTTGAATATACTATAGAAATTAATATTCAAAGGAATAAAGAAAATACATTAAGTTTCTAAATGAAATAAAAGTATATCTTTTGTTGTGTCATTTTAATAGTTCAATAGCTTAAAACATTTTATTATGCTTTTTTAACCTCTCAACTAACAAACCCTAGCTAGGAGGTGAAGCATGCTAACCTAAAGATCAATTAACCCTAAAAAACGATTAAAAAAATAATAATAAATGGATGGTTTTACCATGATGGCTAATTGACATTTATATAGAACTACAATGGGTCCAACAAGATCAAGGAAAAAATAAATAACTCTGGCATGTATCCCATAGGCTATAAATACACAACTACATACTTATACATTGAAATGCATAATATACAAAGAACTAGAAGTGGGGAAGATCCCATTAATGGATAGATATTGAGTTTGGCACAAATGGAATGATTGGTGTGTCATCGTTGGGGGGATGCCTTGGATACCAACCCTATTTTTCTAATTTGGACATTATTAATTCAATGAATGCGTCCTCCTTAAGGGAGGATACCGTTTTTGTATTGCATGTTTTATTGAGCTATATTTTAATGGTTTTCCGTCTTTAAAGAGGTTACATCGGTTATCTACATTAGTTCCTTCCATTTTAGTTTGAAAGCATCCTCGCTTTCCTCTTGTTTTAAGAATGAAACCATACAAAAAGTTGTTTAGTAGTGCTGGAACTGACTTTTACTGTTCTAAAGGTGTGGTAGTGCACTATTATGAATTTTTTTAAATATGGAGTGTAGAAGAGATAGTGATAGAAACTTGAGAAAGATTTATGTTATGGTGATGTCATAAGGAGAGATTTAAAATTGTAAGTATTTAGATCTATAAAGATAAAGGGAGCTAAAAAAATAAATTACATTACAACGTCCATGTTAAGTAATAACCCATCAATATATAGATAAACATATAGAGAGAAAACAACTTATGGATGTGCATTGAGGTCTAGTAAGGGTTAATTGGGATCTTTTAGTGCCATGTGAAAGTGAAGTATTTTTTCTATCAGAATAAGAAGTTTAATTGTTGTTGTAAATAATATGAAACCCCATATGGGAGGAATAATTATTTGTTAATGAACTACTATTTAGATGGCACATTGGATGTTACTAACTATCAATATGTGTTATCATTGCTAAGGCTTTGTCACAAGAGAAGGAAATGAACTAGAAACATGAAAAGAGTGTAGCCTTGTCAGGCTTTCTATTATTCAATGGTAGGGAGGTGTACCCTAGCATAAGCTAGTGTTTGATGAGTTGAGGTGACATGAGTTATAACTATTTTCCTCAAACATAAGTATTAACTCCCTAGGTGGATACAATGATTAGGATACCAGAAAAATATAATCACCCATTAAAACTTAAGATTCAATGAAATTTTTTAATTAAAAAATCCCTAAATACTTAGGGAATTATTGGGGTCCCAATGTGCTTATGATAAGTTAGAGTCTCCAAAGGAAGAAAGATACATAGGACATCAAAGATAACTAAACAAAACCATGCTATTAGTGTATGTTTCCTTTAAATATTGTGTTTTACCTATGCATATTGAAAATCTAAAGATACTAGAGGGTTGGTAAGGTTAATAATACACAAATAAATGAATTTTTTTGATGTGGATGTGATCACCCTCATTTGTCATGACTATACACTTTCATATGTCCAACTCACAGGGAATATTAGTTAGTGAGAATACAAATATACTCATGAGAGTTGGAACCCTACTAATGTGTAGTTGTTAGAAGAGAATAATTTTAGAGTTTAGGAGTATGTTGTTTATAGTATTCATATGGTTGTTCACCTATGTATGATGAGGTGTTTACAATTGAATGAGAAGCCTAAAATTATAGTAGGGGAATGTAGAGTTTATAAGGGCAGTGGTGATGGTGTGAATCAATGACTACAATAAAAGAATTATGAGGTTCATATTTATATGCTAATAGTGGGAGGGGTGATGTGGAGAGAAAGACTTTTATAGTGCCTAATTTGTTGAAAGGTCTTTGGGTGAGTACGAGGATCACTATATGCAATGATTTTTTTAACATTTTCATCTTTAATATGGTTTATGTACTACATTGAGTGTCATAGAGACCCTTTCTTTTTTTTGGGTCAGAGAACCTAGAATCATACCAAAATAAATTAAGACAAGAGAAATATAATTTGATGGTGGATTTCAAGTAGCCAATAAAAAATCATAGATATTTAAAATTAATATTATTTAGAAAAGAAAGTTATTATATTTTATATTAATTTGGTAATATATTGTTTATATAATATTTTATATTACTCTGAGTTTTAATATTATATTTTTACCATTATTAAAAATTCAAGTCATATTAAATTATTTTTTCTAAGTAAAAATATTCTATTGAAATTAAGCAAAATAATAATACATCGAGGCTCTAGCCTCTGCGGTGTGGAACAACATTATGTCATAATTAAAAAAAGAAAAAAAAGAAACTGGATTGCCCTTCAAGGGGAAACCAATCCGAGTGACATTGCAAAAAAAATCCCATGTAAGGGTCTCAAAACTTAACTTTAAAAGGCCCACACAGGGGTCCTAGTTCAAAATCAATCAAAACATACCAACAGGTTTGAAAAAACAAGAGTAAAAACCTCAAACAACAAGCTTGTAAAACCTTCGTTGATCTGTAAGGCAACAACTGGCGACTAGACATATGGGTTGGGTGCTCTAACCATGCAAGGGACCCCCTCGATGTCATATGGGTTGGGCTCTTCCACAATGCGACACGCGTACTCATCCTTTGCTAACATGTTGCATGGGATTCCACTTGTTGTTTAAATGCCTACTGAGCTACCATCCCCTGCATGCATGCCTGATGTGTCACCTGGGTGCCACCAACAGCCTTCGTGCCACCTGCTCTGCCCTCAGCTACATGCTCGCTTCTAGCTAGCTCCCTGCCCTATAGAATTTCAATTTTCCCTGCCTTCTACTGCTTTCCTAGTTCACTGTCATCCCTGTTCCTCTTAGTTTCCTTCTGCTTTGCACCGTTGTGCCTTTTCCATGGTCTAAAGTCATGGGTCTGAGAATCTTGCTCAGCCTACAAACTAGTTTCCTCATTGAAGGTTATGTTAATCGTGGCTAAGATTTCTGGCCGAATCAGTGAACTTTGGAAGCGAAATTGGGTGGTATGGTGATAAGGGGGGGGGTGGGGGAATTCTTTATTTGGGTAGCTGCTTTTGTGCTTTGGATACCATGGGCCTGTGACTGCCCTCTGCCACTGCACATATCAGGGTATCTTATGGAGAAGGGACCATGGGAATGAGTGATGGATGGGGAGGAGAATGGAGCAGTAGAATTAGGGCTGGTCATTGCAGGGGGATGTATGCTTCTGCCTCGACTACCCCCACATCTACACTGCATGCAATGACGAGTGTGCGCCATGACTATGATGATTTCAGGATTTGTAGGTGGGGAGGCAGAGGTTTCTTTGGGATTGAATTGGTTATACCAATGAAGAACAGAGGAATTCTAAGTGTGATTTATCACACAGTGTGTCATTTGGGAGTAGTGGAAGCCATTTCTCAAGTCGACACAACTGAGTATCCAACAGCTCCTTCTAGTGATGGTGCGTGAGCTTGGCTCCGCTGCGTGAGGGGGACAAAAATAATTTAGCAAGGGAGGGATGAATGAAATGTGGCTTGCTTCCGCCATTGGCTTATGCTTGCTACGTATTTCTCAACTGAAGCACCAAAGTAAATGTGCCTACAGGTCGACTAGAATTTGCCATAAATTGGCGTGGGGAGGGACGCAGGTGGCCATGTGGCCCAGCCGCCCGTCGTCCAGCCGTCTATTCTTCATTAATGGCCTCATTATCACCCACATATGGGTAAATCATATTAATTTTTAACCACTAATAATAATAATAATAAATAATAAATAATAATAATAATAATAAATAATAATAATAATAATCATTTTCATTTTTATATTTATATGGAAGAAATTTTAATTTTACTTGTAAATTAAAAATGTATTTTTTATGGTATTATTTTATATTATAAATTATTATTATGAATTTAAATTTATAAATTTATTTTAATGAATTCTATCACTATAATATATATATAATATATATATAATATATATATATATAATATATATAAATATATATATATATAATATATATGAGGCTTTATAATCTTAAAATAAACTAGATACTAGTAAAGACTTCTATTCAAGATAGGATATGTTAAGATAGGATAATTAACACACAAAAAATGAAAGTTATGATAATGAATATGAAAGGGTCATTTACATTAATTTCTTGTATGATAATAAGAGTATTGAGGAATCGATTTTTTTATAATTGATCTTCATCACAAGCTTAAGTGGAATAATAATTTTGGGAAAAGGATAAATGAAGTGTGAAAATCTTATTGTGGGCTTGAAAAGACTTGTAAATTAACAAATCTTTAGCCATGAGATAAGAAAAACTCCTCTTCATGCTCGTTATGCAATATGCTTATAAATGGTTTTGTTGCAACATCTCTTTATAATTTTACAGAATGATAGATAAAATCTAAAGGTGTTTTATAACGTCAATAATATCAGAATCAATGGCAGTACTCCGGATCATATCCTTTTTATAGAAAAAGTATTTTTCCCATTGAGAACATGATTGTGACTAGGTACCTAATGTACAAGAACAAAATAAATGACATGGATGTTGAATTGCTCTGAAGAGGAGTCAAAACTACATGTAGCTCAAGTAGAGTTGGCTTAAGATGCGAAGTCTTTTCTACATCACTAGGGAACAAGGAAGAGGTCACTTCTAGAATAATAGTAATAATAATAATGTTATCACACCTAAATTTAAGAAGAAATTATGGCATGAAAATGAACTAGAAGATAAAAGAGAATTAAGAATACTATAAGCAGGCTATCAAAGCCAATATAGAAGAACAAAAGTGTCTCTTTATTTAGACGAGAGTAAAGAAGAAAATAAACATTGCTAAAATAAGAACAAATTCTCATTATTTTCATAATAAAATGGAGCATTGGACAATTCCTAAAATGTCATAGATCAGATAAAAATGTCATTTTTGTCGAAGTAAGAGGATTGAAGAAGAAAAAATAAATTATATTATCTTGTATGCACCCCAATACATATCAATTTCAAAATATTTGTTACAATATCAAAATTTCTAACCTTTTAATTCATAAGAATATTGTGATTTAGGAACACTTATCTTAAATATTTTTGAGCTTAGAGACAAAATTATAAAGAAAACCAAGTAAAATATTACCTTTATGTTTGATAGATCAAATTTGATTTCAATGTTCTTCATCATTGTTACTATCATCAATTTAAAAATAAATATGTATCATTTATTTAAAAGGATAAAAGTTAACCATCTTTAAAATTTTAAATACTACAAATTTCAACACTTGCAACAATGCATCCATAGTGTACCTATGGTAAAATTATAGTTAGAAGCTTATCTTCATCATTGTTTCCTTTGGTCCAATATGGTATACTTTCATTGGTTATACTTTTTAATTGTTTGATGATGACTATATCTTAAATATAACTAGCCTTTGGTTGATTTATATTAACTAAATTTGATATAATAACATAATGATATAAAAAAATGTATAATATAAATTTGAATATACTATAGAAAAGAATATTCAAAGGAATAAATAAAGTACATGAATAAATAAAATACATTAGGTTTCTAAATGAAATTAAAATATATGTTTTGTTGTGTCATTTTCAAATTTCAATGGCTTAAGTCATTTTATAATGTTTTCTTAACCTCTTAACAAATAAAACCTAGATAAGAGGTGAAGCATTCCAACCTAAAGAGCAATTAGACCAAAATCAAAGATAAAAAAGAGTGGAATATTGTAAAAAAAAATATTACTTTACTATGATGGCTAATTGACATTTATATAGAACTACAGTGGGTCCATCAAGGTCAAGGAAACATTAAATAACTCTTGAATCTTTCCGAGAGGCTATAAATACACAACCACATGCTTATACATTGAAATGCACAATATACCAAGAACTAGAAATAAGAAAATCCAATTAATGGATAGTTATTGAGCTTGGCATACGTTGAATGATTGGTGTGTCTTCCTTGGGGGAATTCCATGGATGCCAACCCTCTTTTTCTAATTTGGACACTATTAGTTTGATGAATGCATCCTCATTAAGGGAGGACATATTTGTTCTATTTCATTTTTCATTGATAGATATGTTATGGATTTACCTCTTTAAAGAGGTTACATTGGTAATCTACAATAGTTCCTTGCATTATAGTTTGGAAGCATCCTCAATTTCCTGTTGGATTAAAAATAGAACCTTACAAAAAGTTGTTTAGAAGTGTTGGAACTAACTCTTAGTGTTCTAAAGGTGTGATAATGTGCTAATATGAGTTTTTTATATATATAGAGGAGTCTGGAAGAGGTAGTGATAGAAAATTGAGAAATATTTATGTGATGGTGATGTAAAATAGAGATATTTCAAAGTGTAAATATTTAGATCTATGAAGATAATGGTAGGTAAAATATTAAAGTACATTACAACATCCATGTTAAGCAATAACCCATCAATATATAGATAAATATATGGAAATAAAAAAGTTTGTGTATGTGCATTGAGGCCTAATAAGGGTTAATTGGGATATTTTAGTTCCATGTGAAAGTGAAGTATCTTTACATCTAAATAAGAAGTTTAATTGTTGTTTTATATGATGTGAAACCCCATCTGAGAGAAATAATATTTTTTTACTGAGCTACTAGTTACATGGAACATTAGATGTTACCAACTATCAATATGTGTAATCAATGCTAAGGATTTGTCACAAGAGAAGGAAATGAACTAGAAACATGAAAAGGGTGTAGCCTTGTTAGGATTTGTATTACTCAATGGTAGAGAGGTGTACCCTGGCATGAGCTATTGTTGGATGAGTTGAGGTGAAATTAATTATAATCATTTTCCTCAAAGATAAGGATTAAATCCCTAGATGGCTATATTGACTAGGATACTAGAAAAATAGAGATACCCATGAAAACTTAGGGTTCAATGGATGTTTTTTAATAAAAGCATCCCTAAAGGATTAGGTAATTATTAGGGTCCCAATGTGTTTATGCTGAGTTAGAATCTCCAAAGGAAGAAATATACATAGGACATAAAAGATAATTAAACAAAACCATGTTTTCAATGTATGTTTCCTTGTTGCAATACTATTGTAGGTAATGTTGAACTACTGTAGAGTCTCTATGAACTGCTTCTCTTTGGTGCACACCTCTTCCAATAGTGGTTTTCTCATAGGTTCTGTAGCCTTTTGCATCATTGATGTTTTCCTCTATCGAAGCACTTGAAGCTTCCCATCCACTACCTGGGAAATTTGGAGAGCCTCATCCTGCCATGACTGAGTTCTCTCTGTCAAAACCCATTCTTCTATTTTCTTTTGGAGGGCATTTGCCTCGTTGAAGTTGATGAGCTTCTGTGATATTGATAAGGTCTTCGTAGTTGCCCAAATCTCTTCCAGTTGTTGTTACTTCTGCTAAGTGTCTTCCTATAGTTTCTTCACATTTGGATCTTCCTATAGCGAAATCCAAATCTATAAGCTTTCATCTAGAAGCTTCCCACAGTCTACCACTCTTGTGGAGATGACAGCCACTGCAACAGTTAGGCCAGTCCCCCTCTGTTCTCTTACATTTTGTCGCATCATTGTTTGTAGCTTCATCTGTAGCTCATTGATCTGCATTTCATATTTGAATTGTACTGCGGTGATTTTCTCCTTCTATCGTTTGAATGCAAGGCCAAGCTACATGACCTTGTCCTCCACTTCCTATTCTTCTTAGACATCGAGGTCTAAAATCTCTTTGTATGTTGCTTCAACCAACTCCTTGATCTTCTATTGCTTCTGAAATTCTTGGTTCCTCTCCTGGATCATATGGTTGAGGTTCTATTGTAGCAAAACGAATTCTCCTTCTACCTGAATGTTCAACTACTAAGTGTGTTATTTGCATAGCTTCAAATCCTCTATTATTTCCAAGTGAAGCTTATGTAATCTATGTAATGGTACTACTGTGATGTTCATGTTGACATTCCTCCATTCCTTACCATGTTGCTAAACCTCAGCAGAGTCAAACTGCAGGGCTTTGGTAGGTATCGACGCTAACTACATTGCAAGTGTAGGCTCTATTTTCATTTCTTCTCAAATATTCTCCATGACCCGCCCTGGATGTCTAACTATATACACCAATATTTTTAGCTCTGCAATCCACTATTTGACACCTATTAAAAGTGTGTTGTAGTGATATTTTAACTTTCTCCATGATTTTGTCATTGCTTCCTCTATCATATCCCCGATTTGGTCTAAGTCCCCTTCACTAAGGACCATTGGTGTTATACCCTTTATCTTATCTTCCTTCCACTTATTTTTGGTTCTTGAGGCAGCTTCGATGCCTTCCGTCCTCTTTTCTATGATATAGAGGGTCGTCTCTGTCTTTTTTGACTCCTTATTAATCTCATGTCATTCAGGAGGATCTTGGTGATCCTTGTCATGTTTCTCTTCTTCTTCCGAGTCATTCCCATCCTTGTCTTTGTCATTTCCACTTGATTCTCAATGTTGCATTATATCCTCCTCTATCACACTATCTTCTTCTTGTGTTTCCAGTGGAATTATCCATTCCGCGAGCCACTATTGTATCTATGCTAAGAGACCATATTATGTTACTAAGTATGGCAAGGGATGTCATTTATTCTTTTTGTCCCTGCAAGCCTGTATATATAATTTGTGAAAATCGGCCTTAAACTTCACAACAACACTATACTGCTTGTATAATCTCGGTCAAAGGTGCTGATGATGGTTCAATAACATATGTAACTCCATATGATATAATATGAAAAACATATTTTTCTCCATTGCTCGCAACGGTTGAGTGGTATACCATAGTGAGGCATACTGCATAGCTTCACAAACATCTGAAGCTACCAGATGGAACTGCAAATCCTCCAGCTCTCTCCATGCTACCATTGCAATTATCAATATCAACCATGCATAATGGAATGTGGTGCCTTTCTCCTGGACCTTGCCGTAGTCGTCCAAAAAGTATTTGCAAAGGTATTCGCCCATGTTGTAATGAACCCCAAGTGTGCTGCATAGCTAATGAAACTAATGTTGCAGGGACTTCATTTGCTTGACATTTTCTCATGATCTTCCTAACCAATACGTTTGCTACGAAGCAAACCCCTTGGTCACTAATTGATTTTATGTCATATCATCGCTTCCCTTATGTGAGTCCAAAATTATTCTTCATGATTTCGACTATGGCCTGGTCCTGATCTTTTCCAACAAATTCTTCTGCGGGGTTCCTCCCTTGATACGGTAGTCTCATTATTCTCTAGATCAACATTGGTTCTATAGGGATCCTCTTCCCGTCCATAGGAACCCATTGTGCAAAAGCACGAGTAGCTGTCACACACAAGTCATGCTCCCCAGACTTCTCCTAAAGTGCGGCACATTTAACATGTTCATCAACCCTAATTGTGCCAATCCATTCACCCACTACTGTAGCTCTAACCTCACCACACCACTCTCTCAGTAATGTACTTGTTTCAAATATTGTTTCGGTGAGAACTATGGGTATTTCTTTCTGTCATTGAAATCGCAGTATGAGAACTTCAACTGCAAAATTTTCCCAAGGATTTCTCTAAATGGCATTGATTCTGGCAATAGGCGTGTGAAGATGCCAAACTTTGCATCCTTAAAGTCTTTCACTAGTTTTTCATTTTGTTTTCTTAGTGGAATATATGCTGGGAGAGGTAATGGGAATGTTGTGCCATCCATTTCCATCTACTCTTCTTCTTCATTGTCTCTAAATTGTTCAGGTTGTTGTTCAGGCTTGACAAGTTTCTTGTCTTGTTTCTTCTTTGTTCTGTATTCTTTAGTCGATTTCTTTCATGTAGATCTATAGTGCATGGGTAATGATGCTATTGTGGGCATCCCAAATTATGCTACGACTACTTCCATGATTCTAGGTAAGCCCTTCTCACAAAAATTACAGATAAATTCATCCAAAGAGCACTTAAACGACATACAATAGTGAACATTTTTGCAATGTCTTTACAACAACAACACTCAAATTGTCAATTCATGAAAGCTACAAATCTAGGTGGGAGGTGTCTTTTTATAAAAATTATGAATTTATAACCCCATAATTAGCTCATATCTTGTTCATATTGTGTTCATTAATTGCAAATATATCCTTATATATTGTCAATTTGTCCTCATAAATGCAACTTTCCAAGTGGTTTAACATTAAATTTCTCTTTTAGCGGTCATATTTTTCTGGTGAAGTTTGACACATCCCATATTATAGCGAATGTTCCTTCTTACATCGCAGCGCCTATGTACCTCGACATAATCCAGACTGCAGTGAAGTAACTTCCTACATCGAAGCTCTCTACAGCGTAGTTTATAGTCTAGTTCCCACTTTCAACTGCAAGTGGCACTAAGACATTTCGCCTTTCTTCTTCAGACCGAAGCTCTAGGGGAAGGGTTTTCCCTATGAAACTTCAACTTTCTTTCATTTACTCTTCCCTGAATCCATTCTCCATTTAACTTTGCAAATTGAACTGCGCCTCCATGAGTAATATGCTTGATAATATATGGGCCTAACCAATGCATCTTGAATTTTCTTGGAAATTTTACAAACTTATTGTCATAGAGGAAAATAAGGTATCCTACTTGGAACCTATTCTACTTAATATGTCTGATGCCAGGACTTTTCTCTTTCTTTTTGTACCGCTGATGAAATCCTAATATAAATATGTCTTATTCCAAAGCAAGGAATTGTGCCATTCTTTCCTTCATTATATTATAGTTTTCCTGTTATAGATCCATTTGGGCACATCAAATCCCAACATTCAGATCAGTTTTTTAGGGCTCATCAAACCCTAAATTCAATTGTTTCATGCCCTAAAAAAGTCACCACTTTGAATGCCTCCTTCCTAGAAACTTTCATTTTTTGGGTCAGAGAAACCTAGAATCATACCAAAATAATTAAGATGAGAGAAATATAATTGATGGCATCTTTCCAGTAGCCAATAAAATAAATATATAATATTTAAAATAATAATTATTTAGAAAATAATAATTATATATTTTTAATATTAATTGTAAATATATGTTATATACAGTATTTTATATTACTTTGAAGTTTTAATATTATATTTTCACTATTATTAAAGATTAAATAATAATAATAATAAATATAATTTATCCTTTTCATTTTTTAATTATATGTAAGAAAATTTTTTATTTTTACTTTTTTACCAAATTAAAAATGTAATTTTATTGTATTATTTTATATTATAAATTTATTATTAAGAATTTAAATTGAAATTAAAAAAAATTTTTTAATTATTTTATTTTAGGTTATGACGTTACCATATATATATAGTTAAGAGGCTTTATAATCTTAACAATAAACTAGATATTAGTAAAGACTTCCTTTCAAGATAGGATATGTTAAGATAGGGTAATTAACACACAAGAAATGAAAGTTATGATAATGAATATGAAAGGGCCATTTACATTAATTTCTTGCATGATAATAAGAGTATTGAGGAATCACTTTTATAATTGATCTTCATCACAAGCTTAAGTGGAATAATAATTTTTGGAAAACGATAAATGAAGTGTGGAAATATTATTGTGGGCTTGAAAAGACTTGTAAATTAACAAATCTTTAGCTATGGGATAAGAAAAACTCCTCTTCATGCTTGTTATGCAATATGCTTGTAAACGGTCTTGTTGCAATATCTCTTTATAATTGTAGAGAATGATAGATAAAATATAAAGGTGTTTTGTAACGTCAATAATCTCATAATCAATGGTAGTACTCCTAATCATATCCTCTTTATAGAAGAAAGTATTTTCCCCATTGAGAACATGGTTGTGACTAGGTACCTAACGTACAAGAAAAAAATAAATGACATGGATGTTGAATTGCTTTGAACAGGAGTGAAAACTACATGTAGCTCAAGTAGAGTTGGCTTAAGATGCGAAGTCTTTTCTACGTCACTAGGGAATAAGGAAGAGGTCACTTTAGAATAATAATAATAATAATAATAATAATACTAGTCATGTTATCACACCTAAATTTAAGAAGAAATTATGGCGTGAAAATGAACTAGAAGAAAAAAGAGAATTAAGAAAATTATAAGGAGGCTATCAAAGCCACTCTAGAAGAACAAAAGTGTCTCTTTATTTAGATGAGAGTAAAGAAGAAAATAAACATTTCTAAAATAAGAACAAATTCTCATTATCTTCGTAATAAAATGGAGCATTGGACAATTCCTAAATTGTCATAGATCAAATAAAAATGTCATTTTTTGTCGAAGTAAGAGGATTGAAGAAGAGAAAAAAATTATATTATCTTGTATGCACCCAATACATATCAATTTCAAAATATTTGTTACAATATCAAAATTTCTAACATTTTAATTCATAAGAATATTGTGATTTAGGAACACTTATCTTAAATATTTTTGAGCTTAGAGACAAAATTACAAAGAAAACTAAGTAAAATATTACATTTATGTTTGATAGATCAAATTTGATTTCAATGTTCTTCATCATTGTTATTATCATCAATTTAAAAATAAATATGTATCATTTATTTAAAAGGATAAAAGTTAACCATCTTTAAATTTTTAAATACTACACATTTCAGCACTTGCAACAATGCATCCAAAGTGTACCTATGGTAAAATTATAGATGGAAGCTTATCTTCATCATTGTTCCCTTTGGTTCAATATGGTATACTTTCATTGGTTATACTTCTTAATTGTTTGATGATGACTACATGTTAAATATAACAGGCCTTTGGTTGATTTATATTAACTAAATTTGATATAATAATGTAATGATATAAAAAAATGTGTAATATAAATTTGAATATACTATAGAAAAGAATACTCAAAGGAATAAAGAAAATACATGAATAAATAAAATACATTAGGTTTCTAAATGAAATTAAAATCTATGTTTTGTTGTGTCATTTTCAAACTTCAATGGCCTAATTCATTTTATAATGTTTTTTTAACCTCTCAACAAGTAAACCCTAGATAAGAGGTGAAGCATTCCAACCTAAAGAGCAATTAAACCAACATCAAAATGATAAAAGAGAGTGGAATAACGTGAAAAAAAAGTATTAGTTTACTATCATGGCTAATTGACATTTATATAGAACTACAATGGGTCCATTAAGTTCAAGGAAGCATTAAATAACTCTGGAATGTTTCCGAGAGGCTATAAATACACAACTACATGCTTATACATGAAATGCACAATATACCAAGAACTAGAAATAGGCAAATCCAATTAATGGATAGTTATTGAGCTTGGCATAAGTTGAATGATTGGTGTGTCTTCCTTAGGGAAATTCCATGGATGCCAACCCTATTTTTCTAATTTGGACATTATTAGTTTGATGAATGCATCCTCATTAAGGGAGGATACCTTTGTTGTATTGCCTTTTTTTATTGATCTATATGTTATGGATTTACCTCTTTAAAGAAGTTACATTTGTTATCTACAACAGTTCCTTCCATTATAGTTTGGAAGCGTCCTCCATTTCCTATTTGTTTAAAAATAGAACCATACAAAAAGTTGTTTAGAAGTGTTGGAACTAACTCTTAATGTTCTAAAGGTGTGATAATGTGCTAATATGAGTTTTTTTTATATATAGAGGAGTCTGGAAGAGGTAGTGGTAGAAAATTGAGAAATATTTATGTGATGGTGATGTAACATAGAGATATTTCAAAGTGTAAATATTTAGATCTATGAAGATAATGGTAGGTAAAAAATAAAACTACATTACAACATCCATGTTAAGAAATAACCATCAATTATATTATATATATATATGGAAATAAAAAAATTTGTGTATGTGCATTGAGGCCTAATAAGGGTTAATTGGGATATTTTAGTTTCATGTGAAAGTGCAGTATCTTTACATCTAAATAAGAAGTTTAATTGTTGTTTTATATGATGTGAAACCCCATCTGAGAGAAATAATATTTTTTTACTGAGCTACTAGTTACATGGAACATTGGATGTTACCAACTATCAATATGTGTAATCAATGCTAAGGATTTGTCACAAGAGAAGGACATGAACTGGAAACATGAAAAGAGTGTAGCCTTGTTAGGATTTGTATTACTCAATGGTATAGAGGTGTACCCTAGCATGAGCTATTGTTGGATGAGTTGAGGTGAAATTAATTATAATCATTTTCCTCAAAGATAAGGATTAAAGCCCTAGATGGCTATTTTGACTAGAATACTAGAAAAATAGAGATACCGATGAAAACTTAGGGTTCAATGGATGTTTTTTAATACAAATATCCCTAAAGAATTAGGTAATTATTGGGGTCCCAATGTGCTTATGCTGAGTTAGAATATCCAAAGGAAGAAATATACATAGGACATAAAATGAATGAGGAATGAGTTAAGGTGCATCCTATCCTCTCATCCCTTCCTCCATGGAACTTATTCTAAGTATGGAAGGCCATTCAATGCCACCATTTATGACAAAACCTCCTTCATCCTCATATAAATTGAGCACTCATATAAGTGTTCATGGGTTGGCTGGACTATGTTGAATTGTAAGGAGATAATGCTTCTATGAGATTTGGCTTTGAAGCAAGTGTTGTGATGCTACAAGTTTTTCATGCTTTTGATGTGATGTGGATGGGATCCAAGCTGGAGGAATGGCTTTGAATCATACACCAATGGTTGTAATTCCTTCTTCTATCTAATAAAGTGTTTAAACCTTTTTCCCATATGTTTGTATTTTTTCATAATTCTTTTATGTGTGAATTGTATCTAATTTCTTTCACTTATATTCAATAGATCGTATGCTTTGATCAGTTTTTGTCTTTTGTTGTGTTTACAAGGTACTTCTCAAGTGGATTAAGTACGAGAAGGAGCGTCAGAATTGATACAAGGGAGATGAGAGGAAAGCGGAACTACAGGTAGGCCTTCTATCCTCTCATCTTATATATTGTATATAGGAAAAGTCTAAACCACTTTAAACTATTGTTCTAGGCACAATTACTTGTCTAATGAATTAGTATTTATCCGTAGATGCTAAATTCTGCAAAACACTTCCATATCTGTAAAAGTTGGAATCCTCAAGCTAGGCACAATGTATTCCATGGGCGTCACAACTTCTTAACAATAAACTAACCTGAATGGTGTCTAACCTGTCAACTTTTTACATGTGGTCCTATAAGCCCAGTCATCTCTATTCACATTGCATACCTTAGTAAGTGCATTCTCCAAAATATTATTAAATGATTCCACTTTTCCATTGGCCTGGGGGTGATAAGGGGTACTCTTCTAAAGATAAACTTGGAATTCCTCAATCAATGCTTCGATAGTCTTATTTAGGAAGTGTGAACCTTGGTCCCTCATCAAAATATTTGGACAACAAAATCTAGACAATATGTACTAAAAAAAAAAACTTTCCAGTAGTCTTTGCACTACAGTCCCTCACTAGTTCTGCTTCGTCCCATCTAGTCAAAAAATCAATTGTTGTAATTATTTAACTCACACTAGTCCTCTTTCTAGGTGGGTTGATGGGTCCAACAAAATCAATGGTTCACTTACCAAGGCTTCTAATTTAATTTGTGGTACCAATGAAATCTCATCATTTCTTGAATTTTTTCCTATTCTTTGACACATATCACATGCTCTGTAGTAATCCTTCGCATATTTATGTAGTGTAGGCCACCACAATCCTACTGTAAAAATCTTCTACAAAGTAGCTTTTCCTTCATAGTGTCCACCAACTGCTCCACAATGAGATTATGTTAGAATCATCAGTCTTTCATGTTTAGGAACATATCTACAAAATATTTCATCTTGTCCCATCTTATATAATTGTCCTATTGTTAATGAAAATTTATTTTCCTTAACTACTAATTCTTTCTTTTGCAGCATAGTATACTCTAAAGGAGCCATCCCTATGATAAAAAACTGAATGATATCTACAAAATGTTCATCTACAACTCTGATTGAAAATAACTACACATCAAGGAGATTATCCTCTATGCTGGTTGGTTCTTCCCCTCTTTCCAGCCATGACAGATGATCAGGTCCTCCATTCAGTCTTCCTGGTTTAACAATTATTTCAAAGTCATATTCCTGTAATAACAGTAACCATATGCAAATATCCCCCCCTAATACATGCTTATTAACCAAATACTTCAATGCAAAATGATCTGTAAAGATTTTAAAGTGTGATCCTAACAAATAGTTTTTAAACTTATGCAAAGCATACACCCTGACCAGTCCTTCTCTTTCTATAGTGGTGTAATTATTTTCTTCTTTAGATAACTTTCTACTTGCAAAAGATATATGATCATCAATTTCTCATGCACTAGTTTGTGCTAATACTACTCCCAAAGCTATACAAGAGGTATCCACATGGACATGGAATTCTTTATTCCAATCAGGGAACACTAATATAGGCACAACTACCATTTTTTTTCCAATATGTTGAGGACCTTCTAACATTCTTCACTCCACTAAAAAGTTACATCCTTCTTTAACAATTTCACCATGGGCATAGTGATCTGCACCTACCCCTTGATGAATTTCTTGTAATACCCAGCATGTCCCAATGTAGTGTGAAGATGTCTGATTGTCTTAGGTGGAGGAAAATTCAGAATTATAGCAATCTTAGCAGGGTCCACCATTAGTCCTTGCTTGCAAAAAATATGTCCCGACAATATGTCGAAGGGTACACAAAATATGCATTTCTTTAGGTTGAAAGAGATTTGATACTGTCTACATGTGTCGAGCATAAGTCGTAAACTTTCAATAAGTTTTATAATTAATCCAAATACTATCAAATCATCATAGTATAGTTATAAAAACTTATGGATGTATTCCTTAAAAGGTGAAACCACCACTCTAGAAAATATAGTAGGGGCATTCTTTAATCCAAGAGGCATTACTGCGTGTTGACATGAGCCCCATTCTATAGCAAATGTTGTCTTATGCCGATCTTCAAGTGAAAACCTAATTTGATGATAACCTAGATATCCATCTGTAAATCAGTAAGCTTCTTGACCTCCTACATTGTCTAACACTTCATCTATCAAAGGGGTAGTGAATGGATCATGTAAACATACGTCATTCAACTTCCTCAGATCAACACAGATCCTAATTTCTCCTTGATTCTTCTTCTCTTTCACCACCATAGGACTCACCCATTTTGATTCTTCTACTGGTTCAATAATTCATGCTATTATCATCTTATCATGCTCTATATTAACTTTCTCCTTGTACTTTGGGTTTAGCCTATAAGGTCTTTGTTTGATTGTATTTGCATCAGGATTAAGGGGGATCTTCATGACTCTAGATCTCCTATTATAACCTTCATCTTTGAAAACTTGGTGGGAAATATTTATTTGTATTCGTGAAGTAACTCTTTAAACTTTGCTAACAGTCTCTTCATCCCAATAGTCTCCTATTTTTGAAAAATTAGGTTCCTTCTCTGATCATATGTTCACCTTCTTTGTCTTTAGTATCTTCTTTATATCTGGTATTTCTGGCTCAGTTCTAGTTACTTCACACTATCCTTCTGATTTTGATATGTCAATGTTGCGAGGATATTCTTCTTCATCTGTAGTAAGGTTATAACATTCCAAAGCATTTTCTATTTGTGCATCCCAATCAGGTTGTTGCCATGTTAGTGGGGTTACATTCTCAAAGATCTTCTTCTTAACTTTCTAAAGTAACAAATCTATGTATAGGAAATCATCCTCAAAGTTGAATGTTAATATGAAGCCATCAACCATGTCTTCCTTGTTTACTATACGCTGTCGAAGCTCTATTTCTAGGTACTAGTTCTTAGTGATTGTCTCTAATGTATGAATGAATCCATGTACCCCTTCTCGTTGTGGAATCTCCTTCAATGTTGTAGTGCATAGCTGGATATGCTTCCTAGGATTAGTTTCACAATAATATTTTATCTCTATATCTGTATCTATATGTCCAAACCTTATCCGCATCAACCTTCGGCATTCCTACCAGCCTTCTATATTCTTCTTGTGTGCATTCCGCCATCTACCAGGGGTAGCTTTTAGGGATATATCCAAGGCTAGAAATATTTGATTTTGTGGAACTTTTGCTTCATCAAGAAAAGTATTTACATCACCTAAACCATCATAAGAAGGTAGGTTAAATACCTTTGATATCATACAGTGAACTGATTTAGTAATTCTTGCACATCACCTTGTGGATACTTCATGCAACCTATTCTATCGGTTTTCAAACTCTTCTTCTGAGTTTGGGGTACAAGAACTATCATCCTCACAACTCAACCTACCCTCTGCAGTATGGTTAACAAAATCGTGTTCCTTTGCTATCATTTGATAGATATGGTATATATCAGTTCCGTAGTATTCTTCTCTGACTAGTTCTGCGTATCTTACTCCTTCTGAGGGATCCAAGGTAACAATTACTCTTACATTGTTTCCTTCAAATATCATTTGTCTCTTCTTTAGATTACTTATGAACATATTGCCAAATTCCTAGTTGATGGGCCTCTAAATCAAACATAAATTAAGGCCCATGACTCTAAATTAGACAAAAATTAAGGCCCATATGACCATCCTTCACCACATTAAACCTCTCTTTTTTCATTAGATAATGTATTTTTAACTTTAATATGCTCATTAGAAAGGTTTATGGATAATTGCATATCTGTGCCTAATATTATATATATATTTTGGAATATTATGAGAATATTGGGAAGATTATAGAGCAGGAGATAATCTAGGGACCTTCTCCCCACTATAGCAAGATCCATATTAAGTCATAAATCAACAAGATATAGTGGAATTATGGCACAAATTGTGGAGCTCCAATGATTGAGAAAATCTAAGAATGTGTTCCATGCCATTTAATGCAGATTCCTAGTATTGGGAACCAGATCCACTGATCAAGGGATTTTGGTTTGGAAAGCTTCCTCCATTCATGGGAAATGATTCCTAATCATTTTTATAAGTACCAAGTCAAATTTTCCTCTAGGGGTTGATTTTTATTAGTCTTCTTGTGGAGATAACTCGTATTTTTGCAGCTCCATTGTCATTTCTTGCAGGGATGTAATTGTATTTATGGAAATAATGAAGATTGGTGACATGTTCCGCTTCTAAATCTTAGTCTCCTTCATAGAACTCTGATTTTCCTTGGGCTTGGCCATGCTAGGAGCCTCAAAGCCCTTCTTTATCATTTACTTTCCTTCTTTTCACTTCTTATTCACATGCATCTCTTGTTCTTGCTTTTTTTTCTATTTATGCATTTAGTATTAATTACTTCTTATTGTAGGATTGGGTTAAATTGTTGAAGTAAGTTATTTTGCAGGTTCACAACCATCATTTCATCATTGCAACAACTTTAGAAGGTCATAGTAATCATTGAGCTACTTGGATTAGTTTGTTTGTTCCTAAATCTAGATTTTTGGAGGTCCGTTGTGGCAAATAACAGTAAAATGATGCGATTTGTAAGAGCATTCTAATGAGATCCAATCAATTTAATTCCACTTGAATTAGATCAAAAAAAAATTCTACTTAATAATAAAATTCACCTCATTGCATTTTCACTTGATTAGGTCAGGCATTGGATAGATTTACAAGCTCACTAGTTCTCAAATTTTTAGATTTTAGACTAGTAATTTTTTGCCATTTTTTAGCATGGGTTAACAAAGGTGGCACTAAGAATTTTCAGCTTTCTTATTCTAAGAGAAGCTGTAGGGGAAGAGTTTTCCTTGTGCAACTTCAAAAATTTTCCATTTACTCTGCCCTGAATCCATTCTCCATTTAACTTTGTTAATTGAACTACACCTCCATCAGTAATATGCTTGATAATGTATTGGCCCAACCAATGCATCTTGAATTTTCCTAGAAATTTTAAAAACTTACTATCATAGAGGAGAACAAGGTATCCTACTTGGAACTTATTCTACTTAATATGTTTTTCATGCCAAGACATTTCTCCTTCTTTTTGTAGCTGTTGATGAAATCCTACTATAAATATGTCTTGTTCCAAAGAAAGCAACTGAGCCATTCTTTCCTTGTTTATATTAGGGTCTGCCATATCTGTAAAAGCTTCAATCCTCAAGCTAGGCATAATGTATTGCATGGACATCACAACTTCTTGCCCATAAACTAACCTAAATGGTGTCTAACCTATCAACTTTTTACATGTGGTCCTATAAGCCCATAATACTACTAGAATTCTAAGGTCCCAATCATCTCTATTCACATTGCATACCTTAGTAATTTCATTCTAAAAAATATTATTAAATTTTTCCATTGTTCCATTCACCTGAGGCTGATAAGGGGTACTCTTCTAATGATAAAATTGGAATTCGTCAATCAATGCTTCAATAGTCTTATTTAGGAAGTGTGAACCTTTGTCACTCATCAAAATTTGTGGACAACCAAATATAGACAATATGAAATGAAAAATAAACTTCGCACCAGTATTTTCACTATAGTCCCTTAATGGTTGTGTCTCGACCCATCTATTCAAATAGTTAATTGTTGTAATTATGTACCTTGCACCAGTCCTCTTTCCAGGTGGGTTGATGGGTCCAACAAAATCAATGGCCCACTTATCAAAGGCATGCAATTTAACTTGTGGTACCAATGGCATCTCATCCTTTCTTGAAGGTTTTCCTATTCTTTGACACATATCACATGCTCTAAATTACTCCTTCACATATTTATGCAGTGTAGTCCACCACAATCATACTCTCAAAATCTTCTGCACAATAGCTTTTCTTGTATGGTGTCCACCAATTGCTCCACCATGAGATTATGCTAGAATCATCTATCTTTCATGTTTAGGAACATATCTACACAATATTTCATCTTGTCCCATCTTATATAATTGTCCTATTATTAATGAAAATTTATCTTCCTTAACCACTAATTATTTCTTTTGCGGCATAGTATACTCTGAATGAGCCATCACTATGGTAAAAGACTGAATGATATCTGCAAAATGGTCATCTACAACTCTGATTGAAAATAACTGCACATCAAGGAGATGATCCTCTATGCTGGTTGGTTCTTCCCCTATTTCCAACCATGATAGATGATCAGGTCCTGCATTCAGTCTTCCTGGTTTAATAATGATTTCAAAGTCATATTCCTGCAATAATAGTAACCATCTACAATATTTCCTCCTAATATATGCTTACTGACCAAATACTTTAGTGCAGAATGATTTGTAAACATTTTAAAGTGTGATCCTAGCCAATAGTTTTTAAACTTATGCAAAGCATACACCCTGGCTAGTCCTTCTCTTTCTATAGTGGTGTAATTTTCTTATGCTTTAGATGACTTTCTACTTGCAAAAGCTATAGGATTATCAATTTCTCATGCACCAGTTTGTGCCAATACTACTCCCAAATCTATACAAGAGGCATACATATGGACATGAAATTCCTTATTCCAATCAGGGAACACTAATATAGGTGCAACTACCATTTTTTTTCCAATATGTCAAGGCTCTTCTAACATTTTTCACTCCACTAAAAAGTTACATCCTTCTTCAACAATTTCTCCATGGGCATAGTGATCTACGCATACTCCTTGATGAATTTCTTGTAATACCGATTATGTCCCAATGTACTGTGAAGTTGTCTTATTTTCCTAGGCGGAGAAAAATTCACAATGATAACAATATTAGCAGGGTCCACCATTAGTCCTTGCTTGAAAAAATATGTCCCAACAATATAATGTTGAAGAGTACACAAAACATGCACTTCTTTGGTTCAAAGAGATTTGATATTGTCTACCTGTTGAAAATAAATCTTAAACTTCCAATATGTTTTCTTGATAATCCAAATACTATCCAATCATCAAAGTATACTTATAGAAAATTATGGATGTATTCCTTAAAAGTTACAACCACCACTCTAGAAAATATAGCAGGGCCATTGTTTAATCCAAAAGGAATTATTGTGTGTTGATATGAGCCCCATTCTATAGCAAATGTGGCCTTATGCCGATCTTTAGGTGCAATCCTAATCTGATGATAACCTGGAAATCCATCTGTAAATCAGTAAGCTTCCTAACCTCCTACATTGTCTAGCACTTCATCTGTCAAAGGGGTAGGGAATGTTTCATGTAAACATACATCAGTCAACCTCCTCAGATCAACACAAATCCTAATTTCTCCTTGAGTCTTCTTCTCTTGCACCACCATAGGATGCACCCATTTTTTATTCTCTCTACTGGTTTAATAAATCTTATTTCTATCATCTTATAAAGATCTATATTAACTTTCTCCTTGTACTTCAAGTTCAACCTATAAAGTATTTGTTTGATTGGATTTGCATCAGGATTAAAGGGAATCTTCGTGACTCTTAGATCTTGTATTATAACCTTCATCTCTAAAAACTTGGTGGGAAACAGTTCTTGGTATTCATGAAGAAACTTTGTAACTTTACTAACTGTCTCTTCATCACAATAGTCTCCTATTGTTGAAAAATTAGGTTCCTTCTCTGATCATATATTCACCTTCTTATTCTTTAGTGGATTTATTAGATCTGGTATTTTTGGCTCCGTTCCATTCACTTCACGGTGTCCTTCTGATTCTGCTATGTCGATGTTGCAAGGATCTTCTTCTTCATATGCAATAAGGTTATAACATTCTAGTGCATTTTCTATCTGTACATCCCAATCAAGTTGTTGCCATGTCAGTGGGGTTACATTCTTAGATATATTCTTCTTAACTATCTGAAGGACCAAATCTATGTATGGGAAATCGTCCTCAAAGTTGAATGATAATATGAAGCCATCAACCATGTCTTCCCAATTTACTATACCATGTCGAAGCTCTATTTCTAGGTACTAGTTCTTAGTTATTTTCTCTAATGTATGAATGAATCCAAGTACCCTTTCTTGTTGTGGAATCTCCTTCAATGTTGTAGTGCATAGATGGATATGCTTCCTAGGATTAGTTTCAGAATCATATTTTATCTCTATATCTGTATCTATATGTCTAAACCTATCCACATCAAACTTCGACATTCCTGCCAGCTGTCTATATTCTTCTTGTATGCATTCCACCACCTATCAGGGGTAGCTTTTAGGGCTATATCCAAGGATAGAAATCTTTGATTTTGTGGAACTTTTTCTTCATATTCATGATGAAAAGTATTTACATCACCTAAACCATTATAAGAAGGTAGGTTACATATCTTGGATATCATACACTGAACTGATTTAGTAATTCTTGCACATCGCCTTGTGGATACTTATGCAACCAATTATGTCGATATTCCATCTTTTCTTCTGAGTTTGGGGTATAGGAACTATCATGCTCCCAACTCAACCTGCCCTCTATAGTAGTGTTAACAAAATCATGTTGCCTTGTATTCATTTGATAGATATTGTCTATATTAGCTCCGTAGTATTATTCTTTGACTAGTTCTATGTATCTTACCCCTTCTGAGGGATCCAAGGGAACAATTAATCTTACATTGTTTCCTTCAAATATCATTTGTCTCTTCTTTAGATTAATTATGGACATATTATCAAATTCCAGATTGATGGTCCTCTAAATTAGACATAAATTAAGTCCCATATGACCATCCTTAAGCACATTAAACCTCATATTTTTCATTAGATAATTTATTTTTAACTTTAATATGTTCATTAGGAAGGTTTATGGATAATTTCATAATTGTTATAGCACCATTTACCACCCTTGGTATTTGTGATGCTTCGTTTATGGCCCAGGGCAACCCCTCCTTCTAGACTAGGTCCAAATATATTAAAAACAATGTTTTATTCCCTGTATGCTACTTTTCCCTGAGATAAAAGCATGTACACATCGGTTAGTCAATACGCAACCCGCATATATGTGTCAGAACACTTGAAAAAATAAATTTCCTTAATTATGGGTGGAGTTCACAGGTTTTACTAGTTGATTACCTCCTATTTCCCATGGCCCAACTATTTCCCAACTAAAAAACCAATTGCGAGAAGTATAAATAGACTTCTATGGGAAGGCCTAAAGGAGGAGAAGATATAGAGTTATTATACTGAGATTATCCCTGACTAAGTCTAATGAATCCCTATACCTCAAGCACTTCCCCAAGCTTCAGGAAACCCTTGTTTCCTGGATTATATATATTCTCCCTCTTGCTTGAGATATCATGGTCTTGGTTATGGAAGAATATTGTTGAAGGCCAGGATAGGATGAATCTAGAGGATGGTTCTACTTGGAGCTAGAAGAAGAAGACTCAGGTGAATTCTCTCCATGTTATTTATAGCTTACTGCAATAAAAGAAATGTTGTCTTGTTTCTGAAATTAACTTTGCTTATGCATCAAATTATGTTGTAATTCATATATGAATGTTGTTTTGATATACAATCAATCATTTGTTTATATGATATAAAGTAAAATTTTGTGAATATTTTTTACTTCTATACTACTATGTATGTTCAAATTGAATGATTTTCAGGTTTGAAGAACATCAGGAGTTGCAGAGGCTCTGAACCCTGTGGGACGTACTTGAACGAAGGAAATCTAGGTATAGTTGCTCTTATATAGTTTGATTATATAAGAATTTTTCCTGAGTTGTATGAGTCTCTCTTATTGTAGTTTTCTCCTACTCTATTTTGGTTCTAACCCAAAGCCATAGGGTACTTATTCTCAAAACAAAATTGGCGACTCCACTGGGGATAACAATCTTGTTATTCCTATTTTGGGTTGTTCAATGTCAATCAGGGCTCAGTCTTTGGTTTGCTTGTTGTTACAATCTTATTTGGTCTACTAGAGTCTCAGACCATAAGTCTAATTTTTTTTATCTAGCTTTATTTTTTACTTTTCTTACAAAGCTTTGTATACGCCTTTTACTCTATTTATAGTAGAATACACACACTTTTTTCTGTGAAGTCAACCCGCGTATACATGAGTTTCCTATATCAGAAGTGCATGTACACGCCTCTGTCCTTGAACACAATCGCGTATACCAATTTTTGCATTGTTTTTTCAAATCTCTCTACCTAGAAATATTTTTTGCTTGGTCTATTTAGTCTCTGTGTGGTAAATTTATGTCTGAAGAATTTCATTATTCTGCAAGCTTACTATTTCAAAGTCTCTTCCTCATTGAAAAGATTTGGTCTAGGTTTGCTTTCTGAGCAAGTTTGTAATTGGTGTTTTGGCACACAAGACTTCTTTTAGAAGTTCTTGATTGTTCTAGTCCTCCAGAATAGGTGATTGTTTTCAGTCTTAGTGTCAAGCTTATTTTTTGATCTACTTGCTTTGCTTTCCTTCATTTTGTGGCCTTATAGCTTTTCTTGCTTTTTGAAGGTCTTTTTGAAAAATTTGAAAGTATTTTTTTCCTGGATTCTTGGTCAATTTGTCAAGCTCTTTGTTGCTGTTTGGGTCGTTTAGTACAAGTTGAAGCCTTTTATGCTTAAGTTTTCATTCATTTTTGAGTTTGTCACTTGCAAAGATTCCTTGTGCTCTTTTTTCGATCTTTGAGTTTTAGTAGCATTTTGAGTGATTTCAAAAAGTTGTTTTAGTTGTTTCTTGAAAAAGAAAAGATCTCAAAAAACATTGTTTTAAGAAAAGAAAAAGTATTTTGCTTTATAGAAGTTTCATGGAACCCACATAGAAATATCTTTTCATCGAAGAACAAATGATTGCATTCATGTAATTAGTTTTTCATTGATTTCTTTTATGTCATACAAACACCATTTGTTTCACTTCCATCTATACCCTTAACTTAAAAGAACAACCATTAAAATCAAGTTCTTAATTAAAATAAACTAGGACTTTTCTATTGTCATTAGAATACACCAACAAGTTTAGGTTTATTAGGGCCTTGGATTAGGCAAGAGGAGAGTTAACTCTCCAAAGCTTCTCTAAATTACCAAACATAGATGTTTGATTAATGATCGCAATCCAATAGTGTTAAGGAGACTGGGAAAATTCTGTAACTCAGAGTAAAGCATGAGAGATACCCCCTCTCTTACTTGTTAGATCCTACCTCATGACTGTTCCGCCCAGCTTCTGATATGAGTTGGTGACCATAGTTGCCTATCCTAGGAAACACACAGGTGGTTGCGAAGGGGAACCCCATGGCACCTGAGGTTGATGTTGTACCATGTTCAACAGTACTTATGGAGGGCACCCTTGCGAAGCTTGGGGGCTTGCACCAGTAAAGGTTGTTGTCTGGAGGTCAGCGTAACTACCTCTAATACCTGCACTAGTAGGCCTGGGGCGTAATTACCCCAGTATATTTTCGGAAGGCCTTTGTTGTTAACTTTCTTGTATTTTAGTGTCCAGTCCTAATGACCTAGAGTGGAAATACTTGAGAGTTGTTTGATTGTTGTTATCTTTAGGGACATTTTAGTGAGTGTTCTTTTCTCCTAGTCAGCCTAGCTTTATAATTTTTTTGAGTCTTTAAGTAGATCTTTCAAATAATTCAAAGTGGCTGACAAACCATCTCGACAATCTAGGAGACTTCATGGGCTATCACCTATGAGATCAAAGCCTTCTCCTAGAAGGCGTAGGAGCGATTCTACCAATGGTTTTCAACTAGTGGCAACAGGTGCATTAGAGGTTGATCCTTCGCTTGGAGGCATTAGTTCATAAGATATACCTAGTACTGGTACAGAGTTAGAGAGGAACACACCAGTTCTTTCTCGAGCACTCTTCCAACTGTAAGATAATATCAAAGTAGAAGAGCTTTCAGAGTTGGTTGCAACTTTGAATTCTTCTATTCCTCCTGACCATCCAGAGGTTTTTTTTATACGTTGGAACTCTGACTCATAGGCCTTCGAGCCTAGGTTTACATGCATCTATTCCTTCGATGACCACTACTGGAAGCATGGCATCTACGACAGGTGTTGCAAGCATGCAGACTCCCATATTTGTATAAGAGGCAAGAACTATTTACATCCCTTCTATTACTCCTAGCACGACTATATTTGGCTCTAATTCTATTTCGTCAACGAGTGGAAGTTCTCAAGATACTACATCCAGTTTTGGATTTTTCTCTTTTGGAATGTCGTCTCAAGGGATTCCTTCAGTTCCTTTAAACATACCATCGACTACCTCTACATCCATGATGAGTGGATAGGATTATTTTTAGGGTTTCCCATTTGGAAGTGGTCATATACCACATTCCAATCTGATAGTAGGGTCATTGCCTTTTCCTTTTACAAGTCAAGGTAGTAACCCCTTTGAGAGTTGGACAAACCTTGTGGTTAGTGGGATAGGAGCTGGGAATCAATTTTTCGGCTAATAAGGGAATGTCTCATATTCTTCAGTTAATTCTTTTAATATTTTTCCACTGTTTGCTAATGCATGGAATCCTTATTAGGGGCTGTCAGCTCCTTTCAATGCTTCGTTAGGGGGTAACTTCACTGGTTACGGAGGATTTTCGGCAGGAGTTGGTCAAACCCTGAATTTTGTTGGACCACAAGGACCGCCTTTTGCGTTCAGCAAGCTCTATGAGTTACTTCGGGCAACCTGGTGCCTTCCAAAATCTAGGTCATTCTTTTCAAACCTTTGGGAACCCCACCCGCTCTGGATGGAATTCCCAAGGTCCCCCACAACTTCCTTTTTTGGCCACACTTAATTTTCCAGACTCAACTAAATTAGCGAATGATCTAATCAAGTACAATCTGGCTTAGCCTCTGGTCCCAACTAAACTTCCCTCAGATATTCCAATGTTCGAAGGGAAGAGTGGTGAAGACACGGGAGACCATGTGATCACGTTTCACTTATGGTGCTCATCCAACTACCTGATAGATGATTCCATTAGGTTGAGGTTATTTCAATGCACCCTAATAAAAAATGTGGCCAAATGGTATATAGAGTTGCCAAGGGGCACCTATACTTCTTTCTCTAATTTGGCCAATATCCTCTTGAACCATTTTCAGTTTCCTATCCGCTACGAAGCCAGAACTTAACTTCTGGCTAACTTTCAGCAAGACACCACAACTCACATTTCAGATCACATCCAAGAATGGAGAAGGAGAAAAAGGCTTATCAAAGCCGAAACTCCACCAGAGTTCCTTCTCAAATGGTTTCTCAATCATTACAACTTGAGATATCAAAGGATGTTTCTTTTTCCAGTGTTTATTTAGAAGAGCAGGCTATTTTTCGAGCCTAGCAATTAGAACTGATATATTCTCAGTCTGGGACTCTTCAGAAAATTCTACCTGATGCTCCTAGATCTAAGGTCAATTTAGCCAAACCGAAGCCAGGCTCCCATGCTAATGATATAGTTGGATCAATTGACGCTAATATGGTGAACCTTTTGAATCAACTGCAACAGTTGTCTCTACAAATTACTTCTTCTAACTAGGCAACCCCCTCTACACCTACACCTTCCAAACCTACCTCTATAAACGTTGTCTAGGCCTCTAACCCCAAAGGAAATAAACAATCTGATGGGAAGAGGAAGGGATGTGGTAAGAAGAAGAACCAGGAAGGGAAAGGCAATGCAAACAAACCCGGCAACAGTGCCGGTGAGGGTAGAAAAGAGTCCAAGAAAAAGGTTAACTTTCCATGAAAGTTATGCAATGGAGATCATTTGACTCACCTCTGCCCTAAGATACAAGATGCCCAGTTCTTATTAGTGCAACAAGGCTCCTCTAGCTCCCAAGCTGTTCTGACTAACCCTTTTCCCCAAGAGCAGCAATTACTTGCTGGCATGAATTCGAATGCTAGTACCTTTGCAGGGGAAACCAGGAAGTGGAAAATTCCTCAAATGTTTATATGATGAACTCTCATGTTGATGTTGCTACGCGAGCATGCAATTATGGTGAAATAGAAACATCTAAGGCTAAATCTATTCCTGAAACCACAGACTCACTTCATATTGAGTGACCCTCTACTGAGTCTATACCTAGGATACCAAAAGGTTCCACAAAGCGCTCGACTATTAACCCTAATGCTAGGGCAGCCCAAAACTACTCAATTTTAGAAGATTTGGCTCAAAGTCCTTGTGCTATGTCTACTTTGGAGGTACTCTAGTCATGTCCTGCTTAGAGAAGTGCTTTGCTTTCGGAAATCAATGCAGTATATCCAAATAATTCTTTAGTGCTCACTTTTGATATGCTGAATGTCAAAAAGAGACTTCCTCACCATATGGCTTTCCAAATAAAGTCCACTTACTGAAAAACCAATATTTTTCAGATAGTTATAGATGAAGGAGCTTCCACCTGCGTAATTTCTATGTCATGTTGGAAGGCTATTAGATCACCTTCAAATCTTCCTTCACTGACTCTCTTGACAGCATTTGATGGACATTCTCATAGGCCACACGAGATTATCCTGGCATTTCCTATATGTGTTGGGGCAAAGGTCGTAAACATTGAGGTATAAATCGTTGATGCCAACCTAGATTATAACCTCCTCTTAGGTAGGAATTGGATTTATGAGATGGATGCCATAGTTTCATCTTTATTCCACATCCTGTATTTTCCTCATGAGGGGAGGATTGTTAAAATTGATTAGTTAGATTATTCTCCAGGTGACTCCCACGCAACTTCGGATTCTACCGTTCCATTGGTGGATAATCCCCATCAACCTATTGAGAATTTAAGAGTTGGGATGTACTCTTCGTTAATGGGTATATTTGACCTTCCTGATCCTACAATAGAATCAATGCAATTTCATCCTCCAGGGGACCTTCATGGAAATATTTTTTTCGAACTCATTACTTTTTGGACTCTTGGACCTTACCTTCATCTACCACCACATTAGATGGAGGATAGGTTAGTGGAATGGCATTTCCCATGTCTATAGCAGAACTTAGCTATCAATCTATCGTTAACTCTACAGAAAAACATCCCACTCCTTTTTCACAAGAGAATTTAGATGGCGATGTGGCTCCAGCTTGGACCCTCAATTCTAAGTCAGCTCTAGATGTTAGGTAAACTTGACTCAGGGTAGAGTCAAAGTTGACTAGGTTAAACAATGATGGTTTTGGGGCACATGGTATTGTGCACCCATAGTATTTTGCTCATGGTATTATATGTAATAGAGCTTATAAAAGGCTGGAAGGACTTCATTGTAGTGCAAGACCTGGAGGTGAGCGATGAAGGGTCACTTGGTCAGATTGGCCAAGGTTTTTGCCAATGCTAATGAGATATTATTAGGTTGGATTTTTCCCCAGATTTGGGGTTTTCCCAGATAAACATTTGTGTTTATGTGTTTATGGTTGTTGCTGGTTATTTTTATATTTATTCCTCTCAGTAATTATTTATGTTATGCAGTAAATTTCTTAACAACTGCTATCGGAGCCAAGTTTTGGCTTCAAAGGGATTCTTTGATGCCAGGGGTTTATAGTTCCTGATGAGATCAATGTAGCCTTTTTACAGGTCTAGCTCTGAAAATAATGGTGGAACAATCGTACGTGGAAGAACCTCGAGGAGAATGTGCGGAAGATAGTGCCGTAACTGCCAGGGATCACAGTGCATTTGCGATATTTACTATTTTGGAACATGCTGACGAATTGTTCAGGATTCATGCGGCTATTTAAAGAAGGTTGAGAGATACCTTTGGTCAGCAGAAGAAAATTGTTCATGCGACTTCAAAAATTGTTCGTTTTCTGCTACGTAAGGCCACCGGTGCTGGAATCTATGAGGTTCTCGTCGAGCTCGCAGTTGGAGCGGTTTGATAGAAGTTTTTGAGTAAATCAAATTGAGAGAGGATGGATCAGAATCACAGCAACAATAAACAAAAAAAAAAATAATGAAGTCAAAATTATTGCATGTAAATGGGCATACTACTGTAAGACATGGTAAGGCATGTGTACCCCTCGGTGATCATTGGTAAAGTCTGGGTTAGACCTAGGTGATAGGGGGAATGTCAAGATAACAATACTCCAAGTGAAAACTCTGAGGGGGGTAAGAGCTAGAGTGAGCAGGATTGTCTCACTTAGTAGGTTTGGCTGGAGTTAGTCAAGGAACCCCAAGTCAAGTTTAAAGGGGGAATTGTTAAGTAAACTTGACTCAGGATAGAGTCAAAGTTGACTAGGTTAAACAATGATGGTTTTGGGGCACATGGTACACTAGATTGCTTGGATACAGTCTTACCATCTGAAGAATCAATTTTGGAGGCAATGATGGGTGTGGATCTAACATGGGAAGATTTACATCATCCTTCATATTTTCTTGCTCCATTGCATGAAGTTGAATCTAGGTTCTCCAATCTACTTACTAGTTATGTTTGTACAGTTTCAAACCCTTTGGCACCAGCACAATTTTCTGTCGAAGGTAACATGTCGGTTATCTCATGAACTGTACCTATAAACATCTCTAGGAATCCTAACGTGATAGAAAATGTCTTCATCAGAGTTGATTGTTCCCCTGAAGAGATTCAAATCTACAATGACCTCTTTAAAGAGTTTCGAGATGTGTTCATTTAGTCTTATGAGGAAATGCTTGGAATTAATCCATCTATAGTCCAGCATGAGATCAAGACGTACGAAAACGCCAAACCTATTTGTTAGAAACTTTGACCAGCCAATCCTCGAAAAGTGGCAGCTATTAAAATTGAAGTTGAAAAGCTGCTTAAGGCGAGTTTCATATACCCCATTCCTCTAACTGAGTGGGTTTCCAATCTAGTCTCCATAGATAAGAAGCAAGGAATGATCCAAGTGTGTATCAACTTTAAGGATTTGAATAAATCTTGTCCAAAAGACAACTACCCCATGCCTTTTATTGATCAAATTGTTGATGAATGTGCAAGTAATGAATTTTTTTCGTTCATGGACGAATTCTCTGGTTATAATCAAATTACTATCCGTCTAGAGGAATAGCACAAGACAATCTTTATTTTTCCCTGGGGCATGTTTGCATACAAGAAGATGCCTTTTGGTCTTAAAAATATTGGAGCTACTTTTCAACGAGCCATGTCTTATGCTTTCCATGACATCAAACATGTTATCGAAGCATACTTGGATGACTTAGTTTCTCGTTCTCGAAAGAGAATTGATCATCCCAGCCACCTTCGGTTAGTTTTTGAGAGATGTCATTTTTATAAAAATCCGGTTGAATCCGAATAAGTGTGTTTTTGCGGTCACATCTGGTCAGCTGTTAGGATTCATCATATCGACTAAAGGGATTTGAGTTGATCCTTTCAAGGTTGAGGCAATAATTCAGCTGCCTCCCTAGTATTCCATTCATCAACTTCAAAGTCTCCAAGGAAAGGAAAATTTCTTGAGGAGATTTATCACAAATTATGCCAAGATTACCAAAGGATTTATGTGTTTGCTTAAGAAAGGATTTATATTTAGGGGAGGACTTTGTGCAATGATATTTTGATGCTTTGAAATAGGCATTAATCTTTGCTCCATTGTTGAGTCCACTAGATTATGGCAGAGATTTCCTTTTGTATCTCACTGTGGTAGAATCAACCATTGATATGGTTTTACTTCAGGAAGATTATGCTCTCAGTGAGCTTATAATCTACTACTTGAGTCAAGGCTTAGTAGGACCTGAGCTACACAATTCTCCTATCGAGAAATTGGCCTTGGTAGCTATCCATGTTGTCTAGCGGCTTCATCATTATATTTTGTTGTGCAAAACATTCGTCTTAGAAGCTATCAATCCTTTTCAGTTTGTCCTCAGTGGGTGAGTGATTGGGGGCAAATATAATCGATGGATTGTTATTTTGCAAGAATTTGATTTCGAATTCTTGTCAACCAAATCTAAGAAGTCATTGGTTCTTTTGGAATTAATTTCAGAGCTGCCTTGTGTGGAAGCCATTGCTTATGAGAAAAATTTCCCCGATGAACATTTATTCCTCATTTCTTCACAAGATCCCTAGTATGGAGATATCATTATATATCTCCAAACTTCGAAGTTCCCACCTGGTTTCTCCAAATATGAGCATCAAAAGTTACATCACCTTGCTAAAAACTATGTTATCATTGGTGATATATTATATCATAGAGGGGTTAACTCAATCCTTAGGCATTGCTTAACTTTGGAAGAAGCGGAGTCTGTACTTTATGATTTCCACAGTGGAGCTTGTGGTGGTCATCTATTAGGGCTTGTGACAACACAGAAAATTTTGTGTGCAGGCTACTTTTGGCCTTCAATTTTCAAAGATTGTATTGAAGCAGTCAAATGTTTCCACCTTTGTCAAATCTATACTCGGAAAATGCACGCGCATCCAGCTCCACTTTTTCCTGTTATCACTGCCAGTCCATTTATGAAGTGTGGCATTAATTTCACTACTTGTAATCCACCTTCAGTGGTGAATCACAAGTACATCATTGTGGCCGTAGACTACTTTACGAAGTGGGCTGAGGCCATGCCTACTTACAAAAATGATAGTGAAACAATAGCCTTGTTTCTCTTCAACCAGGTTATTTCACGATTTGGTATCCCAAGAGAGATTGTCACTGACCATGGTAGTCACTTCCAGAATCAACTAATGACCGAATTGGATCTCAAGTTGGGCTTCTGATAGGATCATTTGTCTCCATATTATCCTCAGGCCAATAGGCAAGTCGAAGCTATGAATAGGTCCCTTAAGAATATCCTACAAAGGACAATTGAGAAAAACCGATCCAATTGGCACATCATGTTGTACCTGACACTCTGGGCATACCAAACCTTGGTGAAGACTGCCACCAGTTTTACTCCTTTTCAATTAGTTTATGGAATTGAATCTATTTTTCCTATCGACTATGAAATTTTGTCTCTTAAGCTAGCTGTAGAACTTCTTCTAGAGACGTCTAGTCTCGAAGAATGCCTCACTAATTTTGAACATCTCGATGAGCAGCGTCGAGATGCCGCCATAATAAATGAAGCCCATAAGAAGAGGATTAAAACTCAATATGATAAATTTGTACGCCCTCGGGTTTTTTCGGAAGGCGATCTTGTCTTCATCTATGACCAAGACAAAGACACCCTGAGGACAGGAAAATTCAAGTCTATGTGGTATGGTCCCTTTGTAGTCAAGCGAGTTTTGGGAAAAGTGGCCTATGAATTAATTGATTTTGAAGCAAACAAGTTGGCGGAGCCCCGAAATGGGATCTACCTTAAAAAGTATTTTTCTTAGGTTCTAGCTGAGCAAGTGCTTATTTGTATATATTGTATTTTTGTACATATTTGTCTGGCATTTTGTGATATCGACATTTTTTTGATTTGGTTTAGTAGGTGTTGATGGATGATCCGATATATTTCAGATTTGTTGATGGTGCTAGCTGGCACACTCAGAATCTTACTTCCACGACTTGGGTGATTTATTATCCATCTGGCCAGTTAATGGTGTCGAGGGGAGTATGGATTGTCCTTGCTTATAGTAACATTGATGAATATGCTGCCATTATTAATTTACTATCCGAAGCAATTTCTTATGGGATTGATTCGTTGATAGTTTATCTAGACTCACAGCTAGTAGTGTCCCAGTTAAATAACATTTATCAGGTTCGTGATCCTTATTTATATCGCCAATTTTTGAGAGTGAGAATGTTGCAAAGATCATTTATTTATATTACATATGTTCACATTCCATGATATGATAATTCATTAGTAGACTGTATTGCTAATCAAGCATTAGATTGGCACATTAATCATT
>APFE030548525.1:74770-152401 GCA_000404065.3 Pinus taeda
AACTTATGGGAGCCATCCACAATATCATCAGTATTTTCCTCAATATCATCCATAGCCAACTCCATGTTACACCTACCATTTACCTCCACCACAACCACAATCCCAACCACATGCATCTCAAATATCGACTCCCACTCAACTACCTATACCACTTGTTGTAGCTGCTACAGCTCTTAGTGTCAGTCTTTGCAACCTTCCTCCAGTGATCAAACATGCTTTTATAAAGTGATTTTAAGGTGTCAAGGTCAAATTTTGTCATTTCAGTGAGTCTTCAAGTAAAATTTGGCCACTAGGTATTAGGTCTAGGGTTTGCTTTTACTCCTTTCAAAGTTTTCCAAATTTCAGTCCATGTCACCATTCAGCTAAGTGTACCATCATTCATAGATTTTCCATCATAATTTCAAGTTCCACTGGGTCATTTTATACCTTGTTCATGCTTCAGTTGCGCTTAGGTAAGGTTCATTTCCCTCTCCTAGGGTTTTGAAGGTAATTTCTCTTGGATGGTAAAATCATCAGTAAAACTTGTATCCTGATGTTCATACACCTTTCCCTATCCTTAATGTACCTTATTAAACAATTCCCATCACTCATGTCCCTCATATTCCTCATTTTTGCACAAACCCTAGTTTCTTGCTATAACTTGACAATTTTTTAGACTAGGCCTATGTTTTGCCATTTTGGACCCCTTCCCCTCACTCAATCTTTGAAATTATACTTTCCCCTACTTCCTAACATCCCTCCCTACTTCCAAAAAGTTTCTCAAGAATTTATAAGCCCTTTATCCCCTTCATTTCACTTCATTTCGACAAATCCCCTGTTCCACACATTGGGATAGGTTTTACTCCAATGATGTTTCTGAGCAAGAAAAGATGAATTTTGGAAAATGGAGAGATTTTTTTGTGCACAATAGGCCATGTAAAAAAAACATCCTTCACTTTTTACACAGGTGTCATGGTTTTAGAGAAATGTCAAAAATACAGTTGCCTCGGGAGAATTGATGCACCTCTGAAGTGACCTTGGGAAAATCAAGATTTCTCCTAGCTTGGTTGGCCTAATGACTTGCTTAATGAGTCAAATGATAACTAGACATATATATATTTCCAAATCACTATCATGATCTCAATTTGGGGTTGAGGAAGACCTTCAAAAGTTGACTGCAACAACACTCTCCCTTTAGGCAACCTCATTTTGCACATTTTGACCAGTCTTGGGAGATTTTATTTTTGATAGGGAAAATAAACTCCAAATTGAAAAATTATAGTTGGGTTGGAAGGTATACTCAATACACTTTCCAACGAGCTATCCTTTTCCCAATTTGGACACAAGGAAGGCCTCCAAAAGTCTCCTGAAAAAAGCGTTATGCATTGGGTTTGGTGGCGCGGCGCATTGGGTTTGGGGCGCGGCGCATTGGGTTTGTGGTGCGACGCATAGAAATACAAGCCATTTTCACCACAAATTCATCAATATTCTCAATTTTCTTAGTTTCCTCCTATCCAAAGTAAGTCAAAAACTCTCCAAATGCCAATGAAAGTGTGTCTTAAGATGTTTATAATGATTTAGTGAAAAAATTTCAAAACCCTACCTCCTTGCAATTTTTGTTCAAAACATGATTGCTTAGGGTTTGTAAATTAGTTTTTGTTGCCATAAATCCCTCACCTTTTATTTGCTCACTCATTTTATAGTTTTTTTAACCCATTTCACTATCCCCCATATCCCTAAATTCATTCACCCCTATCCCCAAACCCTATCCATATCCCTAAACCCTACTCACATCCCTAAAACTCTTACTCCCATCCTTAAACTCTGTTCACACATACATTTATATGCTCTCTTCCATACACTCTACCCATTTCATTCCTCCACCATATTTTCACACTTTTATCCACAAAACCATCCATATACAACCACATTTTTCAAAACCAAAGGAAAATAATGGAAAGACACAGTGATCATGGGTATGAGCAAGAGATTGAACATGACCGGGAATCTTGGCTTGAGAGGACAAACCTGCACTTGGGAAAGGATGCTAGAGAAGGTCAACAATGTGAAAACTATTTTGAGACACATGGCCCATCATTACTTGGCGAGAAACAAGGTGTGCAAAGCAAGAATCAGGAGCTTGAAAGCAAAGTTGAAGAGGGCATCGAGGAGGCGAAAGGAGCATGACAAACTTCAGATATTGGCTGAGGCTTCCTTGGCCCATTACAGTACTTGATGGAGAAGACTCAGCCAAAATTTCAAAAATATTTGGACACATTTTGCATTTTTGGAATTTTTGGCACAAAAAATAGAGTTTTTTGCTCTATGCGTCGCGCCACCTGGCGCTCGCTTTTGATGGGAGCCTCCAAATGACAAAAACTCAAAATTTTTGGATTTGACATGGAAAAATATTCTTGAATACCAATAGAGAAGAAATTTTGACAGGTTTTGAGCCCTCAAAAAGGTCAAAAACACTCAGAAAATGACCTTACTGCCCCTATTTTGACACACAAGAAGCAGTGTTGGGCGAACTAAATTTTGGAGGGGAAAATGGAGGCCAAACTCAAAAATTCCACTTGGGTTGGAAAATAGACGGGCAGACCTTTCCAATAAGCACACTTGGAGTGAATTTTGACACCATGAAGGCCTCCCAAAGTGGTTCTAAACAGGCGCTATGCATAGAGAAATCAGCGCGACGCATAGGGGAAATTTTGCTCAGTTTGACCAAGTATACTCTGTTTTTCGCCTAGCTTTTGACAGTGATGAAATTTCATGTAAATGGATGGATAATAATGTAAATATGTCAAATTTTCACTCATGGAGGTAGATTCATCTTTTAAAAAGTTGTTTGAAACTGAATGAATCAGTTCCCTAGTTTCTAGAGGCATGTTGTTCCACTGCCTAGTTTCTAGTTCTCAGTTTAGAATTAGTTGGAACAGCTCCTAAACTTGTGGGCTCGACCCCTAGAGGCTAGGATGAGTTATGGTTTGTCTATATATTATGTTTTTTATTCATTAGCATGGTTGGACTCTTGAGAAAGAAAGGAACTTCATTGTACACTCATATCAGCATTTTGGCTAAGGAATTGAGACCAAGGTTTGCAGCACTCTTTGGGATCCCTGTGGCATGTTGTTTTGGTACAATTATTTCTTATGTATTTTTGAATTTAATTATGTGTTATGTATGTAATTTTCTCTCTTATTTCTTCTCAGCTAAATCAAACAAGAGTGAAAGTAGAACCCATTGAAATTTCAGTGCTCTACTTGAGGTTTGCTTTAGTTTCTTGATGTTTTCAGCTATTTGGAGAGGATCCATGGCTTCTCTTTCCCTCTTCAACTCCTCCTCTGTCTAATCCTTCCATCTCATTTGATTCAAAGTGCCAAATTCAGTTGCCTACCTTGCCCCATTGAGATCTCTGCAAGATTGAGCCTCATTCCCTGCACCCAAGATTTGCCTTCTTCATTAGAGCATACAAACACATCATTTTATCCAATAAAACTCTTTGCACTTATACCTAGCCTAAGATCAGTAGTTAAATCAGTCATCTCAAGACTTTAGTGATCATAATTTGTTGATATTGACCCGGAGAGAGCCCTCTCCCGACCTGGTAGGGCTAGCTACCAGGTTAAGCATGGTTTGATGTTGGCCCTGGATCATACCTTTCTCAGCCTGAGGTAAATCTAGGCTCTAACATAGTGGAAATAATACTGGGGAAGAAAAGATTATTTGTTTATTATTGTTCTTGCTTTATAAACTACATACAGAGCTTGAAGTTATGCCAGGAAGCCTTCGAACTGCAAATTGCTTTGCGAGTGCATAAGTAGATAAAAGTTGCTTCAGTCAATCTCTGGTCTAGTCTTATAAACTGAACATCTGACTTGCAAATTGCCCCAGTAACATGTATCAAAGTTAGATTTGATTGTTGATGGTGGACAACGAGTAGACACAGAAAGGCTGAAATCATTCACTTGGTGATTCTAAATCATTTTCGAGATCAGATCTAAAGACTCCACTAGAGGATGAACCCAACCAGTAGAAACATGAAAGGACAATATGGACAAAACAAGTATTCAAGTTGGAATTTCATCCAAGACATTTTGTTCTCTGTTATAAAGTATTTCTTCTCTTTTCCTAAGAATTTCAAGAAGTCTTTGCAAAGTATACTATGTTTGAGAAGAGATCCTCGGCCTGCATTTGATTCCTTCCCTTTGAAGATTGTAAATACCAAAGATTTGCATGCCTTTGAGCTTGATCAAGACCCTTTTTCTGAATTTTGTGATGACCATCTTCAAACTGATGAGCCTAATGAGACCAAGACTAATTCTACAGCTTTTGTATATACTTCTACACCTTGTAAAATTCCAGATCGATACAAGCCTCTGATTTTACCTCCTATATCCCATGCTTTCCCTAAAAATCATGACCTATATCTACCAAGATTTGATGGTGAATGCGACAACATCACTGCTGATAGACATGTATTGAATTTTGAGTCTTTTCTTGACCTTTTTTGAAGTTGATGAAGAAGATGTCAATATTAGGTTTTTTTCTCTTTCTTTGCAAGGCAAAATCAAGAGTTGGTTCAAAACCCTGCCTGATGCAAGCATCTTAGATTTACAGTAGTTTGTCAAAGTTTTCCTCGATAGGTGGGTGGTAAGACAAAACCCTTTCTTGATTATAGAAGAGTATAACCAGCTGAAAAGACAACCAGGAGAGATAGTACAACAGTTTTCTGCTAGATTTAACCAAGTTTATTATTCGATGCCTATTAATATAAGACCTCCTCCTAGATCCTCTCTCTTGCACTACCCGGGTGCCTTTGATCTGGAAATGGAATTTTAGCTAAGAGAAAGGAATCTTGCAACACTTGAAGAGATGCAGAATAGTGTCGTAGATGTAGAGGCTCATTCGTTGATTCGAAGGGCAAAGTTGAAGGAAGAAGAGATGAAAAACATAGATCCGGAGGAATCGACATCTCTAGAGATAAAGCTCAACATTTTGGCAAGTGCAATGGAAGACATGATGCAAAGGATCATCACAAGGAATGTGTATAGTGTTCAAGTCCATCGCTCGCTGATTGAAGAAGAACAACTTGCTGATCCAAAAAATCTTCTTTCGTATCCCAGTGGTCATAGATCTAATAATGATTGTCTTATAGATGATCTTGGAGAAGAGAGATCTGTTGATATGACATGTATGCTTGATGATTTCTTTTATACTGATGATTTGCCTCAGTTTGATAATGATGATTATGTTCTCCAAATAGAAGCTAATCTTGCAGACAAATCAGCAGCTAGTTTGTGGGAGGAAGAAGTTCACTTTCAGCAGATCGAATACAATGATCAGCCATTACATATCAGTTATGGAAGTGAGGAAAGTGAAGAAAATTTTGAAGTAAGTGAAGGATCTTTGCTTTTTTGTTTTGCTTCGTTTCAGTTCATCAGAGACAACATTCATGCAATCAAAAATCAACTGTCAACAAGTCTTGATTTGGACCATCTTGAGGGCAATGAAGACCTTGTTGAAGACTTCTCATATCCAGATTTGCAGCCCCTGAATGCCATTGATTTTCAAGTTGCAGATGAAGACTTGGAAGCTAGCACATATGATCAAATGATGTAAGATGATTCCATACCTTTTTGTTTTGAATCATTTCAGTTTTTAAAGGAAAATTTGCACAGTACATTTTCAGTAAAGGATGAGCAGCCTGTAGAAAGTCATGCAATCTCATCAGAACCAATAGAAAATGGGTTGCAGTAGTCTTTTAAAGTTTCTCACGATCAATAGCTGATGTGTTGGATAATTTCTGTAGTCAAATTCCTTCTCCTATCTGTGAGATTGACAAAAGTATTCATACAAACTTGATCCGTTAGCCGGTTTCTTTGTTATTTTCAGCAGGAATCTCGTCATAAAGCTCATATCAAAGTTTGCATTCATGGTGTGAAGAGAAGAGAAGTAATCCATTGGATGAGCTAAGTCGCAATGTGCATGAATTTCGAGATCCTTATGCAGTGTTTTTGGAGGTGGATAGAGAATCCATAGTATTCAATGGATTTGTTCACAAGTTTTCATGGGAGTTTCCTTTCAGTAGTTCTCTCTTGTTGTTCATAAGCAAGCACTTGCAGAGAATTCAAACAGCAGCTAGAATACTTACTTGGTTGCATTGGTTGTTTCATTTCACTTGATCAGGTGATGAATGAAACTGTTAGAGTAGGTTTTGATGAATAAGCTCAACTTTGAGCATCATTTCCAGTTCGTCAATTGTGTTTAAGTATCGAGTCAGTTTTTAGTTGAGTGAGAGTTAGTTTGGGTCGTCAAGTCGTCATTTTTCAATCATGCATTTCAGCTTAAGTTTTTTACTCCATTGCCCAGTGGACAAGGGACTGGTCTGCCTTCCCAAAGATCTGTTGTTCTTGGCACCTCCAAGGAGCTACCATGCCCATTGGAGCCAATGTTAGTGTCAGTCTTTGTAGCCTTCCTCCAGTGATCAAACATGCTTTTACAAAGTGATTTTAAGGTGTCAAGGTCAAATTTTGTCATTTCAGTGAGTCTTCAAGTGAAATTTGGCCACTAGGTATTAGGTCTAGGGTTTGCTTTTAATCCTTTCAAAGTTTTCCAAATGTTAGTCAATGTCACCATTTAGCTAAGTGTACCATCATTCAGATAGTTGTCATCATCGTGTCAAGTTCCATTGGGTCATTTTATACCTTGTTCATGCTTCAGTTGCACCTAGGTAAGGTTCATTTTCCTCTCCTAGGGTTTTGAAGGTAATTTCTCTTGGATGGTCAAATCATCAGCAAAACTGGTATCTTGATGTTCATAAACCTTCCCCTATCCTTAATGTACCTTATTAAACACTTCCCATCACTCAGATCCCTCAAATTCCTCATTTTTGCACAAACCCTAGATTCTTGCTACAACTTGATAATTTTTTAGACTAGGCCTGTGTTTTTCCCTTTTGGACCCCTTCCCCTCACTCAATATTTGAAATTATACTTTCCCCTACTTTCTAACATCCATCCCTACTTCCAAAAATTTTCTCAGGAATTTAGAAGCCCTTTATCCCCTTCATTTCACTTCATTTCGACAAATCCCCTGTTCCACACATTGGGATAGGTTTTACTCCAATGATGTTTCTGAGCAAGAAAAGATGAATTTTGGAAAAATAAGAGAGGTTTTTGTCCAAAATAGGCCAAGTAAGAAAAAAATCCTTCACGTTTTATAGAGGTGTCATGGGTTTAGAGAAATTTCAAAAATACAGTTGCCTCAGGAGAATTGATGCACCTCTGAAGTGACCTTGGGAAAATCAAGATTTCTCCTAGCTTGGTTTGCCTAATGACTTACATGATGAGTCAAATGATAACTAGACATAAATATATTTCCAAATAGCTATCATGAGCTCAATTTGGGGTTGAGGAAGACCTTCAAAAGTTGACTGCAACAGCACTCTGCCTTTAGGCAACCTCATTTTGCACATTTTGACCAGTCTTGGGAGATTTGATTTTTGACAGGGCAAATAAACTCCAAATTGAAAAATCATAGTTGGGTTAGAAAGTAGACTCAATAAAATTTCCAAAGAGCTATCCTTCACCCAATTTGGACACCAGGAAGGCCTCCAAAGGTCTTCTGAAAAAAAAACGCTATGCGTTGGGTTTGGTGGCGCGGTGCATTGGGTTTGGGCACGGCACATTGGGTTTGTGGCGCGGCGCATTGGGTTTGTGGCGTGGCGCATAGATCTACAAGCCATTTTCACCACAAATTCATCCATATTCTCAATTTTCATGGTTTCCTCCTATCCAAAGTAAATCAACAACTCTCCAAATTCCAATGAAAGTGTGTCTTAAGATGTTTATGATGATTTAGTGAAAAATTTTCAAAACCCTACCTCATTGCAATTTTTGTTCAAAACATGATTGCTTAGGGTTTGTAAATTAGTTTTTGTTGCCATAAATCCCTCAACTTTTATTCCCTCACTTATTTTCTAGTTTCGTTACCCATTTCACTATCCCCCATATCCCTAAATTCATTTGCCCCTATCCCCAAACCCTATCCATATCCCTAAACCTTACTCACATCCCTAAAACTCTTACTCCCATCCCTAAACTTTGTTCACACATAAATTTTTACACTCTCTTCCATAAACGCTACCCACTTCATTCCTCCACCATATTTTCACACTTTTATCCACAAAACCGTCCATATACAACCACATTTTTCAAAACCAAAGGAAAACAATGGAAAGACACAATGATCATGGGTATGAGCAAGAGATTGAACATGACCGGGAATTTTGGCTTGAGAGGAAAAAATTGCACTTGGGAAATGATGCTAGAGAAGGCCAACATTGTGAAAACTATGTTGAGGCACATGGCCCATCATTACTTGGCGAGAAACAAGGTGTGCAAAGCAAGAATCAGGAGCTTGAAAACAAAGTTGAAGAGGGCATCGAGGAGGCGAAAGGAGCACAATAGACTTAAGTTATTGGCTAAAGCTTCCTTGGCCCATCACAGCACTTGATGGAGAAGACTCAGCCCAAATTTTAGAAAATTTGAGACACATTTTTCATTTTTGGAATTTTTGGCACAAAAAACGAAGTTTTCTACTCTATGCGCCACGCCACCTGGCGCTCGCTTTTGATGGGAGCCTCCAGAGGAAAAAAACTTAGAATTTTTGGATTTGGCATGGAAAAATATGATTTCCTACCAATGGCCATGAAATGTTAACAGGTTTTGAGCCCTCAAAAAAGTCAAAAACACTCAAAAAATGACCTTACTACCCCTATTTTGACACATAGGGAGCAGTGTTGGGAGAACTGATGTTTGGAGGGGAAAATGGAGGCCAAATGCAAAAATTCCACTAGGGTTATAAAATAGACGGGTAGACCTTACCAGTAAGCACACTTGGAGCAAATTTTGACACTATTAAGGCCTCCAAAAGTTGCTCCAAACAGGTGCTATGCATAGAGAAATCAGTGTAGCGCATAGGGGAAATTTTGCTCAGTTTGACCAAGTATACTCTGTTTTCGCATAGCTTTTGACAGTTTGACTTTTTATCCTTCTTAATGTCAAACTTGTGATGAAATTTCATGTAAATGGATGGATCATGATGTAAATATGTCAAATTTTCACTCATGGAGGTAGATTCATCTTTCAAAAAGTTGTTTGAAACTGAATGAATCAGTTCCCTAGTTTCTAGAGGCATGTTGTTCCACTACCTAGTTTCTAGTTCTTAGTTTAGAATTAGTTGGAGCAGCTCCTAAACTTGTGAGCTTGACCCCTAGAGGATAGGACGAGTTATGGTTTGTCTATATCTTATGTTTTTTCAGTCATTACCATGGTTGGACTCTTGAGAAAGCAAGGAACTTCATTGTACACTCATATCAGCATTTTGGTTAAGGAATTGAGACTAAGGTTTGCAGTACTCTTTGGGATCCCTATGGCATGTTGTTTTGGTACAGTTATTTCTTATGTATTTGTGAATTTACTTATGTGTTATGTATGTCACTTTCTCTCTTATTTTTTCTCAGCTAAATCAAACAAGAGTGAAAGTAGAACCCATTGAAATTGTTGTGCTCTACTTGAGGTTTTCTTTATTTTCTTGATGTTTTCAACTGTTTGGAGAGAATCCATGGCTTCTCTTTCCCTCTTCAACTCCTTCTTTGTCTAATCCCTCCATCTCATTTGATTCAAAGTGCCAACTTCAGTTGCCTACCTTGCCCCATTGAGATCTTTGCAAGACTGAGCCTCTCCATGCACCCAAAATTTGCCTTTTTCATTAGAGCCAACATACACATCATTTTATCCAATCAAACTCTTTGCACTTATACCTAGCCTAAGATAAGTAATTAAATCAATCATCTCAAGCCTTTAGTGATCATAGTTTCCTGAGATTGACCCGGAGAGAGCCCTCTCCTTACCTTGTAGGGCTAGCTACCAGGTTGAGTGTGGTTTGAAGTTGGCCCTGGATCATACCTTTCTCAGCATGAGGTAAATCTAGGCTCTAACAACAACCACTCTTCAAAATTTTTCCTTAGCTTCATTTCAGAGTCTTTCTACCAACCTTTCATAGCAGCATGTCTTTCCTTATCAAGTACACAAGCTTTAGTGATTTTCTTGTAGAAAGACAACCTCTCTATCAAATCTTGATGAATTCCCCTCACAAGTTGTTTCTCCAGACTTGGTCCAGCTACAGCCTGAGCATCTCCCTCAAGAAATTGCACAATTCAGGAGGGCAACCAACCTTCCCTCCAGAAATTACACAATTTTTTTTGGCATCCTACTAGGCTCCAGACTTGCGTAAATATACCAGTCATGCTTCATCCAGAAATTGTGCAATTCCTCCCAGCAAGTCTCCTCAGCCCAAGAATTACATAATCCTGTGCAGTAATCACATAATCTACCCAGAAATTGCACAAATCTCCTGGGCATCCAACCCAGCTCCCTTCCAAAAATGTGCATTTTCTTCTAGCAGTTGAGCAACCTCTTGCATGTGCAATTGAGTTGATCCGTTCCCTCTGGGATCAAGAAAAACTAATTTGCATGCATGAGCTACTTCTCCTAAGGCAGCATGAAAAGGCATCCCTTGATTTAGGGATCTACTTTTAGTAGCTGGAAGTTGCATGCAAAGATCATTTCGTAAACCTCCCACCAAGTGTCACTCTTTCTAGATTTGTGGCATGCATGTCACATCTTCAATTTTATCAAAACTCATGAACTAGATGTTGTAGAGCTTATTCTTCACATCAACCTTGTAGCTCTGACATCCCACATCACATCTAGGAGTTGTCACACATTCAGCTCAACTATTTTCGGGTAAGCCCATCTTCGACATCTTGGGTTGCTTTTCTAGTGCTTTTTGTGTTTCACTTCATATGAATGTTGTCTGCTTGATTTAAGTGAGTGCTTGTTGTCATTTTCATACATACTAGCTTGTACTACCACCGTTTCAGTTTTCATTAACATCTCACTATTGTCACATGCATGAATTTTTTTTTCACGAATGGTCACTGATTCGGCGACTCGCCTCACCCACATGCATGTTGTTCCATTTTCTAAATCTGTCATTCACCATTTGCATGCACGATCATTCACTTATTCTTACACTCAGTATCACCATGCATTCACATTCACATTCGCTTTCAGTTGTCCATCGGTAGGTCGGCGCAGCCTTGGCCTAGGCTCTGCCTCACCAAGACAACATTGTGTAATCCTAAAAGCGAAGGCTCTGTCTTCCTCTCAGGAAATGCGAATTTCTTCCCAGTGACTGTCCTCTAGTCTTACATTGTGTAATTGTCAGGGACAGTTACTGCTAGCCCAGACAATTGCACAATGCAGCCATTGAGCCTGCAACCATTCCTAGTTGAGATTGCACATTGCTAAATTCCAGCAATCAATAACCAGGTTGGACTGTGCATTGCATAGTTCCAGTAGCCAATCAGCCTCCTGATAGCCCAGACTATTCCTTGCATTGTCTTGCTAGTCAATCACCTGACCTCTTGACAGAAATTGCGCAACCTTCATGATCAGTCACACAGGTATGTTGCAAGTTAGTTCTCAAGCTCATTTGGGTTCTTGACTGACAGCTTTCTTTCCATGAGTGTTTCCATGTCTCCAAGTATCACATGGGTTCATCTGCCTCTCAGCAACACATGTACAATTCCAGGAGAGCAAAGTTGAAGACACCTTTCAGAGCACACTTGGGGATGCAGTCAATGAAGGGTTTATGAACTTGCCTACTCACGAAGACATCAAGTTGTTCGTAGACAAGGGCATCAATATATGACGACAAAAACATCACCATAAGTAGCACCATGAATAGTAGCTGAAGGAAGCATACCAGATGCCACGAACACAAGAGGAAGGTTGTTGTTAACACAGAGGCAGAACAAAGTTGCAAGCTTAAGTAGATCTACTTGTGATGAAAGTAACTTTGGAGACTTGGGCTATGAGGTGACGACGTGACATGAAGATCACATGAAGGTAAAGAATGGAACAAAGAAGGAGTTTCATGTGCTCAAGAAGCGACTCAAGGAAGAACAAGAGTTGCACAGACAAGAGAATGAGTTGCAGCAGGAACAGGCATAGCAGGGGGTGCAACATGCATAGATGGATGAAACTGTGCTTGTACAAGTTATAGATTCATCCCAGCAGCTGGTATGGAGCAGAAAAATTGAGTGGTGTTGTTGATCGCATGTAAGGGGATTCAATAGCATGGATGTCATTGTGTAGATGCATGTGATCTAACAAATTTGGCACGCTCACCGAGGAAAAGACAAGAAACAAGTCCAATTCAAGCTGAACATGTAGTTGACAGTTGATGCGCATGACCACCAGCACACACTAGAAGATCAACATGGACACTGTGTAGCAGTTTGTTTCCCGTTCGTCCACACCCAAGAAGACCATGGACATGCTAGAAAATGAGTTGGATGGAGAATCCATACCAATACACCCGTATTCAATGGAGGCAAGAGTTCGTTGCAACAAGATGTCACCATGGAGCACATGCACACCATCACGGACGACCAAGATTGGAATCAACTCACCACCTTCGACCACCACAAGCATGTCAAAGAGTTGGTCTCACCACAAGGGTCTGAGTGTTGGTGATGTCTTGCATGGCTTGCTCAAGCCATTTTGTCTCACATAGGCAGATGTGCATTGTCATGTAATGTCTTTTCAAGTGGAAGTTCAAATGTTGATAGTTGAATGTAACAGTCATAGAGTAGTTGAAGAGTCATGAGGATAGATGAGAAATCCGAAAGGGGAATGTCAGGGGTCACCCTACCCTTCGCTATAAATAGTACCTTATAACTCATTGTAGAGGCTTTTGGTCAACCAAGCTTCTGATAAGACTATCTTGGAGAGAACTTATACAGTATTGTAACGAGCCTTGTCTTCTCAAATGCACGGAGCTAGTAAAACTCTTTGGAGGAGTAGGCAGTTGTGGTTGTAATCTTCCACTATCGGAACTAATGGTTGGACATCAATGTATTTTATGACTGGAACTTACACTTCTTAATATAACAAGAGCTAGAACGTTTCATGCATATGTTGTATTGTATTCTATGCTATCTGGTTTACTCTAAATGATATATGTATATGTTTTCTTATGCATGCATGTATAGATTTCTATGTATGTATGTATGAATCTTTCTTAAATGTGTTATTGGTTTAACCATCACTTTGTATTGCTTGCTAAATTTCTTTCTAGCTTGTGATGCATTTTGCTCGTATGTTCCCTTCCAAGCCATGTACTATTACAGGTTTCCAAGGGGCACATTCACCTCACCCTCCATGTATTAGAACCTCCCATGCACCTTCCTTGACTTACTGTCATTGTCACGCCCTTGCTACCAATAGGGACATCTTACTTTCCTGTGTGCAAAATCGTGGTCAAGGAATTACCATATGACCCATTATTGGGACTCCTACACCAAATGGTCTGAGGTCTAAATGGGACTTCTTACCGGGGAGATCCCCTTACATGTTGGATGGTCTAGCATCATCAACATCACCATTTCTAAACCCACACAATGAAGTATCTCAAACCACTTATAATGTTAAGGCACAACACTTCCAAACATCTCCTCTTGATCTAAATGGTATTCAACTTAGCTCAGGAAGAGTATCACAAAAAATAGATTCTCTTGATGTCATTGAAGGAAAACATGCAAAAAAAGAATATTCAAATGAGAAGACCAAATAATCATGGGTTGTACTTGATGAAGAGCAGACATCAGAATCAAATATTGAGAAATCTCCCTCATGGTTACCATAAAATCCTTCATGTATGTAAGCGAACAATTAGAAAAAAGAGGAATATTTGAAGGTCATGGTAGAAGAAGACATGACTAATGATCCAGATAAGCAAGCAAACCAAGGGCATCAAAGTCTATTGAGTTTTGGTTCTAGAAAATCAACAAGATGGAGCATCACTCTCTTTTTCAACTGTGCTTGATACTTTCAAAGTCAAAGCATTTGGTCTCTAAAATTCAGGTACATGTCAATCATATATTCCAAGCCTACACATCAGTTTATATGTCATCTTGATGTGGACATGGCTCCATTGGAATTATTCCTACACTTGAAAATGATTTTGTTATTTCAAGTAGAGTAGGATATGAAAAGAAATAAAAAATGAAAAATAAGAGAAAAAATAAAAATATTAGGTGAAAACCTCCTTTGAGACACTTGAGATTGGCTCATTGATTGAAAACCTCCATGAGGCATTCAATGGGTTGGGAAAAATGAAAAAAGAAAAATATCCTAGGTGAAAACCTCCTTTGAGGCGCCTAGGCAGACCTACTAGTTGAAAACCTCATTGACGCAGCTAGTAGGCCTAGAAGAGAAAAGAAGAAAAACAAAACATTTGCTCCATGTATCTCTCTCTCATGAATGCAAGTCTTCTCAAACATCTGCAAGCAACAAAAACAAGTTGGCACCAAAGAAAAGAAAAAAATTGATCCAAACTCTAGTCAAAGGAAGTCAAACTTGGACTTTCTCCTCCTTTTCTCAGATGCTCCAGAAGAGCTGAGGCCATGCCAATCCATCATCCTAATATATTTCCACTATCCACCCATCATTCCCAAGTTTTTCCCATTCATTTTCCTTTTTGTCCTAAAATACTACAGGAATGCTCTGTTTTACCACAGGAAACAAAAATACATAGAGGAGAAAATTATTTTTGTCATATTTTGAAAACCATGCATCCATTTTTCAAGTTGTTTTAGGTGGAGATGCATATCTATGATTTTAACATGCTTAAGCGATTTTAGCAAATTCAAGTGTACAGTTGTCGAGAAATCGACCTCCATCACCTACATCCATTTTTCATTTTCTTGATATTCATGCATCCATTTGAAATTTTGTTTCATGGGGAGATGCATATGGATGATGGTAACATGCCCAAGCAATTGCAATAGATTCTAGAGCACGATTTCCAAGAAATCGATCTCCATCAACTTCAAATATTTTTTATTTTTCTCGAGTTCATGCATTCATTGGCAAACAATTTTTTATGGGGAGGTGCATTAGAATGATGGGAACATGCTAAAAAAATTTAAGGTCAATCCATTCTACCACTTGGGAGATATGGAAAAAACAAGGCTGTTATAGGGTTTCTTGTAGTACTACAGGAGTCCTAGTTTACTACAGGAAATAGGCTGAAAGTTATAGGAAGGTATAGAAAGTGAAATAAAGTGTGGGAAAGGTGCCTAATGGTGAAATAAGGAATAGGGAAGGTGAACATCACCCATCATTGGGACAAGGTCTCCTAGGGTCAAGTTTTGGGGCAAAAAGCCCAACTTTTGTTGTATAAAGTGTAAAGTCTCTGCAAATTGTGGTCGTTGAGCACATAGATAGTAAATTGTCATAAAGGGTTTTACCCTTCTTTTATGTATGTTGTGTCATCTTGTATAGATATACCCATGGTCCATAGACCATGGGATTGTATAAAAAGGAGAGTCTTAGAGGGTCTAAGGTAGATAACGATAGATGAAGACAAATGTAAAATGCGTTAGTAAGAGTAAGAGTGAAGAAGTCTTAGAGTAGAAGAGAGGCTCTGTAGCTGTGTGCATAGAGGCCTAGAGTAGAGTCCACAGCTGAGTGTGTGGACCCTTGCAGCTGAGTGCGCAGGGAGGTCTTAAGACTATAAGCAGAATAGAAGCATTAATAAAGAGATTATTCCATAAATCCTATGCTTATATATTTCCTTTTGTTATGAATGAATGAACTATTATGTTATGACGAATGAGGGGTTTATGAATTAATACTGTATTGATGCAAAATTTTGCGCGATTTATCTTATGAAATGAACGCAAGTAATAATAATTGTTTATGCGAGGAATATCTTGTTGCATGTTAAAATTATCAAACACTTAAGCTAATCTAGGTAAATATGGGATTAAGGGTAATCACAGAGGCATGTAAGTGGCTAATTTTCCTGTTTAGCGTCCATGAAAGACAGTCGTGAACGTTTGCGAAGATATAGAATCTGATTAAGGGAAGTTATATCACTAAGCCCTAAAGGCTTATCGATCTGCATGAAGGCAAGTTTATAGAATGAAACAACATTACACTAATCTCTGGATGTAGAAACTTGGTTCCAACATCCCCTCATACTGCTTTGGATGAGACTTCAGTCTACGCTCCGTAGGTTGATGCCGAAAGGGACAATGGTGTAGCGATTTTTTTTGCAAACTTAACTCTAAAATTGGGTTAGGATGCACTAAGCCAACAAATGGTTCAACTATTGGGACTAGGATCTGCATAAAGAGATGTGTGATGTCGCATCAATCGAATCTAACAAAGAAATAAATTAAGGAGTGGTTAGATAGGAAGATCCACGAATTCGTGGTACAAATAAAAAAAATCCACGATTGACAAAAGAATAGTGGTTGGACAGGTATCTATACACATATATACACAAAATTTTATTTTGTTTCTTCCCAATCGAGCTATATGAGTCGATCGCTAAATTGGCAGACAGCCAGGGAAGGTGGAGGCTTGACAGTCTAATAGTGTGGACCCCGAGCTAGTGTGGAGATTAGAAGCCTCTGATGACAACATTGCACGCATTGTCGATCACTGGCTTGATCGTGTCATCAGAGGATTTGTGATAGAATTTGCGGTCAATATCTTGGTTAACTACAATGAAGCAGAGCGATGCTTCTTCAAGGGACCGAGAGGTAAGTATTTAAGATCTTTGAATACTTGGATTAAAATTATCTTGTGTGAAAAGTGGTTTATGACATTACCTTGATGTTTGTAGCTACACGAAGTGGAAAGTTATTCAGAGATAGAGGAGGAACATGCCTTGAATATTTCCCGCTGATTAAGCCTCCTCTGAATGATGACAAAGGAGCAGCGTAAGCTTCACTGTAGAGTGCTATCCAATTAATAAGGCAAGGGTTCCCACGAATACCCCATTTGCCCACACCACCTCCATCTTCACCTCCATAAAATATACCTTTGCCCACACCACCACCACCTTGATCACCGTTCAATATGGCGAATGCAGTAAAGTTGGTCATTTTCAAGGGCTTGGGAAATGAGGATTCGTACCAGTTTTGGTTCGTTACAAAGGCCGTGTGGATAGCCCAGAATATGACAGATGATTAGATGAAGAAAGAAACATTGGTTACTACTTTACAGGATTGTGCACAAGAGTGGTACATTAAGTACTACACCGATAACCCGACGGCTGTGTTGGCAGACATTCAGACTGTGCTGAATAAGGAATTCAATAAGCCCAAGTCTGAATCGCAATCTGTCATTGGATTCAAGGAAATCATGATGAGGTTTGGAAAAACACCATAGGACCTAGATCTGAGATTGAAATGCCATATCCGTGAGGCTAACATGAATCTCATGGATGGATAGCATCATTAATGGTTTTTAGTAGTGCTCTTGCCTCACCTAAGGGTTTCTTTATCATAGCAAAAGATTGCGACCCAGGCGGAAGCCCTGGAGATTGTGATGAGGTTGCATGAGACACTGATTCTAGATGTTGCTTTGGGAGTTCAGCAGATTCACATGGAGTTATAGAATCTTTGCCTAGAGTTCCAAAATCCAAAGAGGAATAGAGTGGGTCGGTTAGAGGTGCGTGGAGAAGTTTGGTGCCTGAAGTTTAAAAGTGAGGGGCATGATAAAGATCATTACCCTGTCTTTGAAAATTATGTTGCAGGAAGAGGGCCAATACCTTTGATTTTGGAAGCTCAAGTTGGTCTAAGTACACGGTCATGCTGTAGTGTGCTATCTGTCAGGTAGTTGGAAAACATGTAATAGACAATGGTCACATGTTGCAGAAATTTGTATAGACGCCGCAACAACTCTTCTACCACTTCTACAAATCGGTGGGTCACGATGAGCACAACTACCATAGCTATGAGTTAATGATGGAGAGATCGCCCATGTATCAAATTCAGACAAAAACTTAGCCTCTAGATCAAGGTGTTAGGGGAGTGCACGAAGGATATCAGGGGCACAGACGAGGCTAAGGTTGAGGAGGACCTATGATAGGTCGGGAACAAGTTATTTGCTACAACTATGGAGTTCTAGGACACTATGCACGAAAGTTTACAAACCCAACACACCTGTCCTACCAATACTATACTCAATTTGACCACGATACAAAAGAATGCCTTGTATTAATAGCTAAGATGTGGGAAAAAGGGATGCAATCTTAGCAACCTACCCAGAACTTGCAGATGATGAGTGTTGAATCCTGCGAAGAGGATCCTAATGTAAATATTATGCTACGAAGTGGAATGATGACTGGAAAGGATAAGGGAAAGTAGCTTGAAGAGAGTGAATAGGTCTGCAAGGCTCCAAAAAAGGAGGTAGGGTTTGATTCAGAGTGCGTGAAAGAAACATTCATGGAAGCGAAGAAAAGCTTCGTTGAGGCCTCTACCTTAGGAAGTTGGGATAAGCTATCTGAGGAAATGGACCCCTTCATGCTTACCACATTCTTGGAGACCTATATGAATCTACTTCGTGATAGCAAGGTCATGAAAGGGTTATAGGAGTTGATAAATAAATGTGCTAGTAAAAAATATTCTCTTGAAGGACCTCGCGTAGTAAGGAAAATCGATAAGCATAAGGCGAGAACAAGGCATGAGATGAGGCTCACTGTGCAAATAAGTGAATATGAAAGGGACCAAGTTATTTTGGATCTTGGGTTAGATGTAAATGTTTTCCCTAAACAAACATGGGAGAGAATGGGGAGACCTATGTTGCAATGGTCTTCGATTCAATTAAGGATGGAAAATCAATAGAAGATTATTCCCATGGGAAGATTGCAGGAAGTGACAATAGATATTTAAGGCACGAGCGCGTTGGCTGATTTTGAAGTAACAGAGATATCACCGCACCTTTGAAAACTAAACATCTGAAGATTAGAATAGACAAGAAGCCAAAGTTTGTGAAGATAGGGGACTACTGGGATGATGCTATGGTCAATAAGGTCACTAAGTTGCTCCGTGAATATTAGGATTTGTTTCCCACCAAGTTTTCAGACTTAAAAGGAATCATAGGAAATTTGGGATTGATGAAAATAACGTTGAAACTAGACTTGAAGCTTGTTAAGCAAAGGCCATATCACCTTAATCCTAAATACAAGGAAAAGGTCTATTTGGAGTTGGACACAATGTTGGAAGCAGGTATTATTGAACCAATGGAGGAATCTGATTGGGTGAGTCCAATGGTAGTTCAGGAAAAGAAGCAGAAGGATGAAATATGGATTTGCATAGATCTCAGAAAGCCAAATGATGCTTGTGTTCATGATCCTTTCCCAACTCCGTTCACATATGAGGTATTGGATAATGTTGGCGGACATGAAGCATATTTGTTCACTAATGGGTTCTCTAGATAACATAAGATAAAGATCATGCCAAAAGGCAGAAGTAAGATGACCTTTGCAACAGAGTGCGAATGCTTTCAGTACACAATAATGCCTTTTGGAATTAAGAATGCATCAGTAATATTCTCGTGCGTAGTTATTACGACATTCAAAGAGTTCATTCACAAGTTTTTGGAGGTATATTTTTATGATTGGACAGTGTTTGGACTGGTAAAATGCCATGTCGCTAGTTTGCGCTTGATGCTAGATACATGCCAAAGGTATCAGATCACGCTAAACTTGAAGAAGTGATTATTCTGTGTCCCCTTCAGAATCTTCTTGGGTCATGTAGTGTGCAGTCAAGGCTTAATGGTGGACCCTGCTAAGATCGTGGTCATAATTAATTTGGAGGCGCCAAGGAGCATTAAACAGTTGCGCACAACACTGGGTCATACTAGATACTACCGAAAGTTCATTAAGAGCTATGTCCAGATTACCACGCCGATGGAAAATCTATTGAAGAAGGATGCTACATTCTGTTGGGATGAAGAATGTTAGCAGAGTCTGGATGTATTAAAGGAGAAAATGGTTACCGCACTGATCCTAGTCTTCCCTGATTGGAAGAAGGAATTTCATGTGCATGTGGATGCATCATGTATCGCATTGGGAGAAATGCTAACAAAGGCCATGAAGGAGAATTGGATCACCCGATAGAATTTGCAAGCAGGAAGTTGTCTAATGCTAAAAACAATTACTCAACGACAGAGTGCGAAGGGTTGGCTATGGTGTACGTGCTCTAGAAGCTCAGGAATTACTTGCTAGGTGGACACTTTAAGATGTATACAGACCATTCTACATTAAAGTACCTAGTCAAAAAGCTTGTGTTGGGGGGGGAATATGTAGATTGTTGTTGTTGTTTCAGGAGTATGATTTTGAAGCAATTGTGAATTTAGGGCAATTGAATGCAGGGCCAGATCATCTATCGCACATTGAAACAAGAGAGGAGCCTACCAATTTAGAGGAGGGGCTGCATGACACACATCTCTTTGTGGTGCGCATAGCAAAAAATCACTTTTCAGACATCCTTCACTTTCCTAACTATGGGAATGACTTGAGAAGTATATACTAGTCAACAAAAGAAGGAATTGGTGGTGCGTGCGACAAATTTTTCTGTTATTTCAAGTCACTTGTATAAGATGGGATCAAATGAGATATTGTGATGCTATGTGCCTAATTTTGAATGAAGCAGTATGCTAGCTGAAGCTCATGGAGGGTCTGCAGGAGGCCATTATGCAGGAAAAGCAACAGCGCAGAAGATTTTACGTGCTGGGTTGTGGTGGCCAACATTGCATAAGGATTCCAAAGCTTATTGTAGGGCGTGTGATGCATGTTAGAGAATTGGCAAGCCATCTCGGAGGGATGAGATGCCTTTGAATATACAAGTGTCATTGCATCCATTTGAGAAATGGGCAATGGACTTTGTAGGACTGATACAACCTCCAGGAAAGAAGACGGGTGTGCGGTATATGATCACTGCGACTAAATATTTGACTAGATGGGTGGAGGCATAGCCCGTGAAGGATTATACAGGGGCAACATAAGTGAAATTTTTGTTTTAGTATGTGTTGACCAAGTTTGGTTGCCTGAATATTTTAATGAACAATCACGGTATGCACTTCCTCAATGAAACAATCAGCACACTGACCGAGTAGTTCCAGGTTTATCACCAGAAGAGTACACCACATCATCCTCAGGCCAATGGGATGGTTGAGGCATTTAATAAGATATTGGAGAATGCACTGACAAAGGTTTACAATGCACAAAGGAATGATTGGGAAGTGCGCGTACTAGCTGTGTTGTGGGCTTATAGAACTACTTGTAAAAATATTACTGGTTAGACACTATTTAGGTTGTTCTATGGTGTAGAGGCTATGATGCCTATGGAGTATATCATGCCTAGTCTACGCATAGCAGCATTCACAGGGATCGCTGATCGTGGAGCCTTACAAGAATGGCTCGCACAGACGACAAAGCTCGAAGAAGATAGGCTTTTTGTTGGATTCCTTGAGTAGGTTCAGAAGGAATGTGGAATGGCATGGCACAATTGGCACATTAAATTGCGCACATTCAAGGTAAATGATTTAGTTTTATTATATGACAATATGTTTGATAATTTTTGAGGAAAATTTCAAATGCACTAGCTGTGGCCATATGTGATCAAAGAGATTATCGATGGTGGAGTATTGTAGCTTGTGAAATTGAATGGAGATCCATTACTGGGAAAGGTAAATGGAAGGCGATTGAAGCCACACACTGGGGATCTGGCCCACTGACTACATGCTAGTAGCATAGTCTTAGTACTCCAGGCAACTGCAAGGAGACGCGAGACTATAAACTACACTGCCTGGGTCATAAAGCTGTGTGACAAGGGGTCTGTGCGAAATAGGAGGGTGTCATAGCACCAGAAGAAGTGCGAAGGGAGTTGTGGTGTGGAAGGGTGACCATTACCATCATTGTTCATGATTTGACTGCCAAAAGATAGTTAAAAGGAGTGGGAGGCCGAAATTTAAGGCATTTAAGGCTGAAATTAAGAATGAAATGTTTAGAAATATGCCACCAATGTAGCATTTATGGATAGATTTTGGGGGGAATGATGAAATTTTAATTCGAATTCACCTATAAAATACATGTGGCCATCTAGCAAGAAACACTTTTCATTTTGAGAATTTATGAGTTGTGTTTTCTATTATGCATGAACCATGAGTTCTTTGAGAATTTTCTTGCAAGCCTCGTGTTTGATCAGCATCCCGAGTCAAACAGAAATCTTATCTATGACATCATGTTAGGACTCGGACTCATAGAAACTGCTAGTACTAGGGGAGCTATTGCCGCTGAGGGAGATGCTCTAGAAGTGATGGATATGGAGGTTCCGGCAACAATTCCTATGGCATTGAGGTCGCCTAGGCCGAAGCCTACACTGATGAGAGAAGTCTCCAAGCTGAAGAAGGATAAACAAAAGAAGTCGTTGTAGGTATGCGAGTCACCATGAAAGCATGCAACTACATAAGAATAGTGAAAAGAAAATCCGAGTGTGAAGGAGAAGGTGAAGGTGGTCGATCTGGAAGAAGAGGAGGGCATAGAGGATATTGACATTGAGGGGGTGGACCCTATTTCTAAGCTACTGGAGTATATCCCTATGTGCAAGGGCAAGGAGAAGGTCTCGAAGGACCCAGATACCAGACAATTTTCCCTCAACAAACCCCTATTGCCAAAGAAGATCACCTTTGAAGGTCCGCGCTTGGTGGGGGTCTCGCACTTGAAGCTCATAGATTTCGATTTGGCTGACCATGAGAAGTTCCCCCACCTTGCTACTGACACCTTCATGCAAAGGGTTTTCTACAAGGAGTCTCATGTCACTGCATTGGAGTTGGTGGAATGGATTTGCAGAGTCAACAAGTCAAGGTTGCTGAACCTATTATAGGTGCCACACTATCATCAGTTAAATATGAACTTGATTGTCATTAAGAAACTATTGTGTTGGGTGCATGATGAGTTCTTGTTGTTAAATGAGTCGATCCCTATCATAACTATGTTGATCCATCGGATCACATTATTACCACATTCTAGACTAAATTCAGCCAAGGCATTTGGCAGAAAGACGAGTGGGCATGACCTCACTCAGAAGATGAAAGAAAAGTTTACCAGCAATACTGACCCCATGATCAAGATTGCCACATGGATTCTAGCTGGCAAACTTCTACAAAAGTGTTGCGCATATGAGGTTCCAGCGCTAGTGGTTTCATTAGCGACTCAGTGCGCAAAGGGTGTACAGTTCAACTAGGTGTGCTACCTATGTAGTGAGTTCCTTGAAAACTATAGAGAGGCATAGAATGATAGTAAGACCTTTCACTATTCATGGATATTTCTCTCAATTGTGTTGGTCGTGTGAGATTTGCCGAAGGATAGCTAGTTTCCTCCTGTGGAGAAGGATTTATCGGAAGTGGCGAAGTTTTCATCTCTCTAGGCTAGCAAAGACATTGCATGGGTCACAGAGAGAAAAGTATTTTGGGTTATGATGGAGGTGAGTATTCACATGGCCATCAACCAGAAGCAGTGGTTTTCACCAACCGTGTTTGAGAAACTCTCGGGGTATGTGGAGTTCAAAGCAGACTTCCATCATGTTTACATCCGGGCATGCAAAGACCCCGAGTAGAAATGGTTTGACTTACCTATCTGACCATGGATGATGCTATTTTAGAGTTCATCAAGCACTGGCTAGCAGACTAGAATTCTTCATCTGATTTGGCTGCTGGGACTAGCAAGTCCATGGAGAAACAAAAAAAGGAAGCATCCAGACAAAAGGTTCAACTATTGGCTAAGAAGAGGAAGAAATAGGCCGAGGAGAAGCACCGTGTAGATGCAGAGCGTAGTGTGAAGGAACATGTAAAGCAAGAAGAGCGTGGCTTTGAAAGAAGTCAAAAATCCTCTTCGCCCCAAATGGAGGAAGAAGAGTGGCTAGAGTAGGGCGACAAAAACTAGCACTAGACCACTTCCTTCTGAGTCAAGTGGTATAGGGAGCAGGAAAAGGAAGGACAACATAAAAATATGAAAGACATTAAGTTGTCGCTAGACCCAAATTAAGTCACCCTTTGTCAAGGTAATTGGATCTAGCGACAGAGGGTGATCCGCAAATTATGGGCACAGAGCGGGAAATTATGATAGAGTCACAGGGTTGTCCATCCTCATTTTGTAATGTAATGTCAGCGTAATAGACCTACCTATGGTCCAAAGACCATGGGATTGTATAAATAGAGCAAGGCTCTAAGCGTAGAGAAGGGCATAAGAGCATGAGAAGTATAAGTGATTAAGTAAAAGTTTAAACTGTGTCTTTGGATCGTAGAGTAGGGGAAGGCTCTGCAACTGAGTGTGCAGAGGCATAGTAGTCTGCAACTAAATGCGCAAACCCCTGCAGTTGAGTGTGCAGGGTAGGTCTAGTCTGTAACCATTGGAAGAATCAATAAAGAGAAATTCACCATATTTATGTGCATCTTTTCCTGTTTTAATATATGACTGGGTATAGTTTGCAAGTATAGTATTTATTTGTTGTGCAAACTTATATGAATGTTTGGTATAAATAATTATAATGTAATAAATCCAAGTATGTGGAGGTAATTAACTGGTATAGGAAGATAAGTAAGATCTCAGGTAATAGCGCAAAGTGCGACTGTAGCAGTGCAGAAGCGACACAGCTCCTGGTTAGGGTTGTGCAAAGGTAGTGTATTGGGGTGTGAGGAACAGGGAAGTGCATGAAGTGACCTGTGCACATGGACAAACAATGGGACTATTCGAACCTCTCAGACATCTCAAGGGTGAAAAAACCTGGTTTTAGCACCCTCCCATACTACTTCAAGTGAGACCTCAGTTCGCGCTTCGTGGACTGTAGCCGAAACAGCTAGTAGTACAGGGATTTGTTTGGCTAATTAACTCTGAACCTAGGTTAGGCCCCAACAAGCCAACACTCTTGAATTGCAGCAATAGTATGATGAAGCACAAGCAACGACACACATTGTTGCTACATCAAAATGGTTGGCCAAGCTGCACGAGGCAAACAAGTTGCTCGAATAGGTGGAGGAAGCACAAAAGAAAGAGGCAGTCCTCAAGGTTATATTGGGGCATTTCCTAGATGAGGTCTATGTTATCTCTGCCACCATTGAGGAAAATCTGGTAAGCCTGTAGAGAATGTAGCAGAAGATAAAAGAAGACAATGCAGGACGAACAACAAAGTAGCTGGTGGAGAAGATGAAACAGGCAACCATGCAGAGGGTGGCTGAGGTAGCAGTAGTACAAGTAGAGTTAGGAGGTCTCTGCAGTAAAATCTCTATGCCAACAGACTGACTCAAGATCAAGTCATGATATTTGTGTTGAGGGCCTATTGGGACAGGATCCCCTAGGGTCAAGTTTTGGGGCAAAAAGCCCAAGTTTTGTTGTATAAAGTGTAAATTCTCCACAAATTATGGTCGCAGAATTGGGTAGATAATAAAGTGGCATAAAGTATCTTACCCTTATTTTATGTAAGTTGTGTCGGCATATATAGATCTACCCATGGTCCACAGACCATGGGATTGTATAAAAAGGAGAGTCTTAGAGGGTCTAAGGCAGATAACGATTGATGAAGACAAATGTAATGTATCAGTAATAGTAAGAGTGAAGAAGTCTTAGAGTAGAAGAGAGGCTCTGCAGCTGTGTGTGCAGAGGGAAAGAGTAGAGTCTATAGCTGAGTGCATGGACCCCTGCAGCTGAGTGTGCAGGGAGGTCTTTAGTCTGTAAGAAGAACTGAAGCATTAATAAAGAGATTATTCTAGAAATTCATGTGTTTATCTATTTCATTATGTTATGAATGAATGTGCTATTATGTTATGACGAATGATGGGTTTATGAATTAATATTGTATTAATGTGTGATTTTTCATGATTTATCTTGTTACATGAACACAATTAATAATAACTATTTACGCAAGGAATACCTTGTTTCATGTTAAATTTACCAAACACTTAAGCCGATATGGGTAAATACGAGATTAAGGGTAATCACAGAGGTGCGGAAGTGGTTGATTCACCAGTTTAGAGTCCATGAAAGACAGCCGTGAATGTTCGCAGAGGTATAGAATTTGAATAACAGAAGTTGTATCAATAAGTTGTAAAGGCTTATCGATTTGCGCGAAGGCAAGTTTAGGGCATAAAACAACATTACACTAATATTTGGGTGCGGAAACTTGGTTCGGATATCCCCCCACACTGCTTCGGGTGAGACTTCAGTGCACGCTCCATAAGTTGATGTCGAAAGGGCTAGTAGTGTAGGGGTTTGTTTGGAAAACTTAACTTTGAACCTATGTCAAGACCCACTAAGCCAACACCCATGGCCAAGCCCAACACTCTGAGAAGGGCAGATTTGGCTAAGATAGCTTGCTCATGGTAGCTGGAAGAAAAAAGTTTAAAATCACCAAGTTATGAATACCCATGCAGGAGAAAACAAAGGAAATTATCGCCTCCAGAGGAACATGGATCGATCATCAACTCAAAAGCAGCATGCATGTCTCTCCAACAATGTCTCTCCAACAACCACCACGTAGGTGCAGGTATGTAATATTCTTGACCTCTTCTCTTGAGCATATTATTTTTAGAAATTTGTTGTCAATGCGTGAGAGATGAGGTTTATAAGCTAAGGATGGGTCAGCAGTCTTAGTCACCTTCAACTAGTTAGTTGCAACTCACTCCTTCACTCATTCAATATGGAAAAGCCAAATTAGGAAGGTTGATGATTTTGAGGAACAGGGACAATAGTTAAAAGAAGAAATTTTTGTAAAGGCCTAGTCACCACAACACTCCAAGCTCTCCATCCGCTTCATATCCACTATCTATCTATCATTCATCCATCCCATTTCCTAAGAAAAAAATTAATATTTTTCAAGAACAAACCCTACACTGCCTCACCCTGAAAATTTCTTGAAAAAATAGGAAGAGAACATCCTCTCCATTTTCACAAACCTACACTAATTCCTCTAAGCCCTACCATCATGCTCCAAATCCTCTACATCATTTTTCATCACTCCCATACAGTAAAAAGACGCTAAAAGAGGAGGAATGATTGCTATAGGAAGGTAGAATGCTCTAGAAGAAGGAAGAGAGGTGAAAATTGTGCTAAAACCAAAAATGGCAGTGCCTAAGAGAGACCTAATCAAAACAGAGAACTCCAAGGCAATTACCCAATCATCTAGGCCATGAAAGAGAAAAATGTGGCAACAAAAGGAAAGAAGGCATGTACCATCAAAATAGAAATCAAACTGAAGTGATGAAAAGAGGCTTTCCAAGAGGACTCCAATCTCTTTCTAGGTTATGTCGAAGGCCTAAAAGATGTTATTGATATGGGAGAAAGGAAGGGAAGTCATCTTGAGGGCCTACCTTAGGCTCAGACTATCAGTTCTGCTCAAAACAAGTTTAAATCGGGTTTCCTGTAGTACTACAGGAATTGCTACAAGGTTTCTTGTAGTACTACAAGAACCACTATAGGGTTTCCTGTAGTTAATACAAGAATTACTACAAGATGTCCTAGTTCTCATGTAAAGGCATTTTGAAGGTTTCAAAGGTTTCCAAATGGTGGAAAAAGGTAGCATACGGTTGGAAAAGGATGTGGAATACTATGCCAAACTAAAAAATATTCAAGAACCCATCTTGAATTAGGGAAATAAGGCAAGATAATGGTCTCAAGAAACACTGATTTTTTCTGTGCACAAACAATGTTGGAAAAATGAATGAAAATTGAATGAAGGTTTCAAGGGAGAGGATATTAATGAAATGGATCTACAAGCCAACAAAGTTAAATTGCAAAGAGGAAAGTTATGCTTTTGCTTAAAAGGCTATTAAACAATCATGAAAAGAGAAACTACATTTTTTTGCTTTTCCTTGTAGAACTAATAACCAAAATTCATAAGAGAAAGGACTAAGGAGTGCACAAGAGAGAGGCCACCAGGGCCATGAATGAGGCACAATGAGGTCACAAAGTTGCTTAGAGTATGAGCAACACTTTCAAAAAGGGGGTATTATGGGCCTCTAAATTAGACATAAATTAAGGCCCATCTGACCATCCTTCAACACATTAAACCTCTCTTTTTTCATTAGATAATGTATTTTTAACTTTAATATGTTCATTAGGAAGGTTTATGGATAAATGCGTATTTGTGCCTAATATATTTATTTTTGTAGAATATTATGAAAATATTGGGCATATTATGGAGATTTGGAGGAGGTAATATAGGGACCTTCTTCCTACTACAGGAGGATAAATATTAAATAATAAGTTGACAAGATATTATGGAATTATGGAATAGATTGTGAAGTTCTAATGATTGATAAAATCTAGGAATTTCTTCCCTGTTAATGCAGATTTCTAATATTGGGAACCATATCCCCTAATCAAGGGATTTTGGTGGGGAAATATTCCTCCTTTCATGGGGAATTATTCCTAATAATTTTATATAAGTTCCAAGTCGAATTTACCTCTAGGGTTTGATTTTTATTAGTCTTCGTGTGCAGAGAGCTCGTATTTTTGCAGCTCCATTTTCATTTCTTACAGGGATGTAATTGTATTGATGGAAATAATGAAAAAAGCTGACATGTTTAGCTTCTAAAGCTTGGCCTCCTTCATATGAATCTTATTTTCCTTGGGCTTGGCCATCCCAGGAGCCTCAGAGCCCTTTTGTATCTTTTACTTTTCTTCTTTTCACTTCTTATTCACATGCATATTTTGTTGTTTTTTTCTATTTCTACATTTAGTATTAATTATTTATTATTGTAGGATTGGGTTAAATGGTTGAAGTAAGTTGTTTTTCAAGTTTGAAAGCATCATTTCATCATTGGAACAAGTTTGGAAAGTCATAGTAATCTTTAAGCTACTTGGATTATTTTGTTTATTCCCAAATCTAGATTTCTAGAGGTCCCTTGTGACAAATAATAGTAAATTCCTGTTATTTTTTAGAGCATGCTAATGAGATTCAATCAGATTTATTCCAATTGGATTATATCAAAACAAAATTCTAGTTAATAATAAAAACTACCCCATTTAATTTTCACTTAATTAGGTTAGGCATTTGATATATTTACTAGCTCATTAGTTCTTGGATTTGTAGATTTTAGACTAGTAATTTTCTGCTACTTTTTAGCATGAGTTAACATAGGTATTTTTGAGTTATTTTGCTTGGAATGGAGACATAAGACATCCTAGTCAATGAAAGAATTCGTCCCATCCAATTTGGATTGGATTTAGTTTGTCATTCGATGAATTATAACTCCCTATAACAAATTTTTTGTTTCCTGTAGTAAACTACAAGAAACCCTGTAGCAACCTTCCAACATGTATATACTTTCCTAGATTCACTCAAGAAACTTGGTCATTGTCCCTTAGGGTTGAATCAAGACCCCTAGGCTGTAAATAAATTACTAGGGAAGACTAAAGACCACTTAGTACTTGCCTCTTTACCCATGCAAAACATTTCAGCAATTTGGGTTAATGGACAAATTTATGAATTGGATAATACAATGATGATTTTCTTGATTGCCACATCCAATGAACTCTGTTAATGGATCTAAACTCTTTGAAATATAATGGTTTACATTTAGTTCATGATCTTTAGTTTATGCAATTAGAATAGGTTTTTTTCCTTGTATTTTCTTTCTTGCAATAGGTTAAGGTTTCCATTTTTGAGAATTTCATTTTCTCCAATTAGTTTAGGATTTTATTTCATTACATGCACTCCATTACATCATGACAGAAAAGGAAGGAAACATACATGCTACACATATAGTGTCAATACCTCTTAATTTTGTATGAACCCTAGGTTGATAATGAAATTTAGTAGCCTTGGGAGTTGCAGCATTCTTGTTGCAATACCGAAACTCATCATGAGTCAAAATCAACAATAGTACGAACTCCTTCAATATCTACTATGACACCTAGTACTATTCCTAGAGGAAAGACCTTTTTCTGATTTTCCATCCTTAACTGAATAGGTGACCATTATAGCTTTGACTTACCCATTATTTCCCATGTTTGTTTCGTCAAGACATTAGCATCACATTCGAGATCAAGGATAACTTGATCCATCACATATACTCATATCTGGAGATTAAGCTTCATCTCTCTTCTAATTATTTTTGTTGATGAAAATTATTGACTGCACACATCTCACTTCGTAGCATTTCTTTGGATGCACATGAATCTATCAACTCCTGAAGCCCTTCTACATCCTTTAGATCTCTTAATAATTTCATACAATTCTGCAAAAAAAGACTTTAAGATACTTGCTTGAATTTCTTAATCTTGGTCTTGTGTCTTGTATCCAAGCTTGATCATGTGTCGGAACTTGGTCTTGTGTCGAAGCTAATGACATGTCGCAGTTACTTTCTGATTGAGATTTGGTTGTGCATTAGATGTCGAAGCTCCAACATCCATAAAAATTCTGTTTGATTCCATAAATACCTATGTTTCTTTCTGAATATAAAAAACAAGAATTTTCTGAACAAATTTTCTAACCCATGTACTTTTAGATTCTTTCTTCTCATCAGGTTTATCACTTCCAGTTACATCTCTACTTCTAGCGACAATACTAATTTGATGTTCGTTGGTCCTCCTTTCAGTAGTCATCATCTTAATATTCTGTGCCAACTGTTGATTTCCTTTTTCTTACATCTTTTCCATAAGTATAGGAAATTCTTCAATTATGTGGTCAAAGAATTTACAATAATTACATGTCATTGTAGGGTTCTGACAATCTCTTGCAAAATGACCCGCCTAACCATAGTTATAGAAAATGATCTGTCCACATCCTCGACCAGCTCCAACAAATCTACCTCTTCCTTGGTAACCTCCTCAACCACTGTGTTGTCCACTATCTTCATTTCTATGTTCTTTTGCTTACATTCTATAAGTGTCAGCACCACGCTCCATCATTAGTTCATAAGCTCAACAATTATTCTCATCATGTTCTACTGATTTATAGAATTTGCAATATAGGTTCCTCAGAGTCTGCAAATATTTTTGTAACAGGTAACAGTCTTCTGAGTGATTTTGGCCTCTAGTCTTATATATTTTGCACCATAGGCTTGATTCTGCATTTAATGGATTTGGTGCCCCACTAGCCATGCAATACCTAGAGACATGACATTATTCTTTAGAATGGCCCTTCAATCTGCACTTCATACACCATACTTCTTCTCTGACTTCTTTTCCTTTTTTGATATCTTTTATCTATAGGGTTAGGCCTTCCAATTGACTTTGAATCTATTGCATACCTACATTAGTATATCCTATAGGTGAAGCTTCCAACTTCATTTTAATATATAGAGCTTTGACTTGACTTGTTATCTTTTGTTTTGTCAATGGTAATCTGATATGCGGAACAATGTAGCTATAAAACATTCTTGATGTTTTTGTGTAACTATGTCAAAGCTCACTTGATCCAACAATACCTTAAATCTATGATCAGTTACCAAACAGACTTAACAGGTTTCTATTTAATTTCTTTCAATTCAGTGATGCATTGTGACTCAGACTTCGGCTTCTTAAATTCTCTGATCAATGCTTCTTTAATATTTACAAATGTTATGACATGTTTATTTGAATACTTCATATACCATGTCAATGCTCTATCTTGGAAAGTTGCAATGAGATGTGATTTATTTATATTTTCATCATTGATTTCCTTCGCGGTCCACATATCTTCACAAAAAAACCAAAATTTTTCTAGATCTTCTAATCTAGTTCCTTTGAAAACATGTAGCTTAATATCATCAGCCATATGTCTTCTTGGAGGGGAGGGGGATGGGGGTAAGGGGAGAAAGGGGAGAAGGGGGAGGGTGTGAGGGAGGGAGAGAGCCAAAAACACCCTGGCTATTACTGGATTCTGGCTTCTGTGAACTCTCAAGCTGGGAAGGTGAACACTTCGAAGTTACCTGGGGTTTATTAGGGTGGTTGTCTTCTCTTTCATTTTCAGATTCAATCAAAAGAGGACTATACTTGGTCTCTAAAAAGGTATTTAAGTCGTTTCCACGAGTTCTCTTTCTGGTATCTACTATGTATCTCTTTCCACCTCGCGTTACTGCGATCTCTGGCACAAATTTATTCTCTTTTCTTCCAAACATAAGTAAACTAGCAATCTGATTGCATCCGTAAAACTCCACTTTCACATAGAAGCATCTTAATCCAAAGTTTCAAAGACTTCAAATAATCGCCTCGTAGTTCTGTGAAGAATAGTCATTCCACTTCACTGTAGGACACAACCGAGTCTATTATGAAAATAGTAATTAATCCTCCCAAGATGCTATCAATCCAGAAATCGATAACCCTTGAAATCGTATTGCCAGTGCTCTTGAGTTGTTGTATTAGTTTAGGATTCCACATCATAGGTTCTCCACCTTTAGAACAATTCTTTATTTTAGTCAACCTCGATATAAACTCATATAACTCAACAGAAAATTATGTGAAGAAAATGTTGTATTGATTTCTAAAAAATATACTTTTGTACCAAGATTTAGATGTCAGGTGAGGGTTTATGTTATTTTCATCTGCAAATTCTCATTCTTTTACTTCTAGATAGCCTTGAATCTCTTTCTGTGATGGGTGCCATATCCACATATCCCTCAAACAGATACTGGTATCAATAACATAACCATTTGTTGCTTGTAATTTGGGCTGACCCAAGTTCAATTTATACTATGCACCAACAAAACCCTCAATCACCGGTCCATTCTGCAACGACCTGTAAGCATATCGTAGTCTCACCATAAGTGACTATGGGAGGATGCAGAACCAGGTTTTTGCATCCTTGAAGGATGTGGAGATATGGTATTATTATGTTTTATTTACTGTTAACATTCATAAATCACTTCACCACATTACAGTAATCACTTAAACATATCATATAAAGCCATAAACCATCATTATGCTAAAAATAGAGTGAGATTGTAATAAACTGCTACACTACAATAGATAGTAAGAAAATATACACACGAAGACACCAAATTACCATGGTTCACCCCAATCTTGGGCTACATCCACAACAATTATTGCTAATATAATGATTCTTTCTACAACTAATAGTTCTTGACTTGTGCACTAAGCTGTAGGTCGTCTGTGCACTCAACTGTAGACTTAGGCCTCTTCACACTCAGTTGCAGAGCCTCACCTCTTCTTCCAACTACAAATCACAAGAATTCGACCATAACACAGGCCTGGATAATAAGATTCTTTTTTCTTCTTATTATTTGACCCTATATATACTATTACATCGAAGGGTACATGATTACAATAACGTGGTCCAAATACCATGGACTCCCTAATAAAAGAGCTGTGGTTGCAAAACCCATTGATCTTTTACATTATTACAAAAAGAAGGGGCTTCACCCTATCTCAAAGCCCTTATACCACGTGGTATATTCAAACTTGTTTGCTGCACGGTCCACTTCGCACTCCTCTATGAACTCCACTATGCACTCTGCTCTAAAAAATGTAGAGTCTTTGCCAAAGACTAGGCCAAGTTGGGCTACACCCAACAATACTAGATGTGTCAGAGAATAGGTTGTGTATGGTTGCTTGGACCTATTACAAGTAGTGAGATGAGGAAATGAAAGGGCTATATTAGGGGGATTATAAGAGGTTTACAATGAATCCATTAAGTTGTAGTACATATGGTAGCAACAAATAGGATGAGGTGTTTACAATGAATGAGAAGACTAAAGTTATAGTAAGGGAATGTGGATTTTATAAGGGTAGTAATGATGGTGTGAAACAATGAATACAATAAAAGAAAAGAACTTTGAGGTACATGTTTGTGTGCTAATAGTGGGAGGGATGATGTGGAGATAAATACTTTTATAGCCTCTAATTTGTTGAAAGGTCTTTGGGTGAGTAGGAGGACCATTAAATGCAATGACTTTTTCAACATTTTCATCTTTAAAAATGGTTTATTTATTACATTGATTGTCATAGAGATCCTTTCAATTTTTTTAATAACAAAGGCATAGAATCATACCAAAACAATTGAGATGACATAAATATAATTGATGATGTCTTTGAAGTGGCCAATAAAATAATGAATATTTATTTTAAAATAAATAATTATTTACAAATTTTTTATTATATTATTTTTAATAACATCAATCGTAATATGATTATGTATATAATATCTTATATACTCTAAGTTTATATATATTTTTAAATTCAATTCATATTAATTTTAATATATAGTATATATTTCAAATAATATTATGTAATATGTATACTTAATTTTTTATATAATTTTATTAGTAATATATATAGATATTCAAGTTTTTTTCTTACTTTTTTTTCATAAAAATCTTCAAAAAACATCATTATTTTTTTTATAAATTTTTTATTTTATTTAAATTGAAAGTAAAATTTTATTTTTAATGCTTTTATTTTACATTATGAAGTTATCATTATGAATTTAAATTGAAATTAAAACTGTGTTTTTAATTTTTTTATTTTATATGATGAAGTTATCATTCCTTTTTATGTTTATTATATTATTTTTATAGTTAAGGGGTTCTATGATTTTAACAATAAACTAAATACTAGTTTTAACTCCCTTCTCCCACATCTACCCAAGTGACCAGCCAACCACAGTAAACATGTGATGAGAAGTTACTATGATATGATTCACCTTCCTAAGTCACCTTAAGGAAGTGGAATCAATGGAAACACACCATACACACCTTCCACATTGGGAACAAGACTCCCAAGAACCATCTCATCCTCTCAGGTAACCAACCCATGGGTCCCATTGATATTTTAGACCAATTAACCCATGGACGCTCCCATGATATGGGCATGCCAGTGTCAAGAAGGCTCTAGATGCTCCCACAGTATGATATGCCAATATCTAGGGAATATTTTTCTTAGTGTTGTGCCAACTTCTATAGTATTTGAACCACTTTTTTAGGCCCAGAGCCTAGGTCACTGCCCATAATTACATGACACCTTATGAATCCACAATTTACATTATAAAAAAACTTACAAACCAAAAAAACTAACTCCAAGACTAGGCCTGACCATCCCCAACCAAGACTGACATTTTATCAAAGACTTATCATCAATGCAATCTATAGGAAATGAATACAAGACAGAGCATAAATGGATGATATATCATATGAGACTTGAAAAGAAAGATAACCACCATGCTGCCTTAATTGTTTTGACATCAATTAGGTCTTTCATCCATTATCCTTTCTATTATAAGTAAATACATGAAATAACCATGACAATAGCCAGTCATATAACCAACATTAAACCATGAGAATAACAATGAGATAACAACCATTAAAGCCACCTATTAAAAAATGAAAAAGAAAGTGAAATTATATTTTATTAAACATAGGCAAATCCTACTAGGTTCGAGACTTCCACGTACCACCCGATCATAAACATAGCTGAACCAAATCCTTCTTTCAACTAGTCACCCCCGTGCCATATTCCAAGCATGAATGTGGGATCTTATGGATAAACCAATCCAAAAACAACCAAGGGAATCTAGAGGTTAAACCACCTCCACCTCACCAAACCGTGATTTCACCAAAATTGGCACTGAGATCACAATAACCAAACTGAGCTTGGAATGCCTTCATAATCTATCACTATCCTTGAATAATTTTTCATCTCCTTGTCTCTCAGGATTTACCATACTCCACACCAGATCACTAGGATCTAATCCAAGACACTGGTCTCTTAGGCTTTACCGCAATCCACGTTGGATCACTAGGCCCTAAACCGAGACTCCGCCCTCAGACTTTACCATGTATCCCGCCAAAATCGGTCAAGGGATTCCTAGGCCTTTGGGATTTTCCTGAGACTACCTCTACCCCAGATTTCGAAACCTTCTAGAAATTCTAAAGCTCAAAGCCGAGAAAACAATCCCATCACACCATGGCTATCTGGATAGGCAAGGCTAGGTTGAAAACCACTGTCATAACCCAACAAAACCATGCCACCAACAACAAGAGAACCATACACCAACATGCAAAGCCATTCATGTCAAACCAGCTAGGAATTCACACACGCAATATGTTACCTGCAAATATTCCTGTTGAAACCGCCTGATCCTGCTCTTCCTTGATTGATCCTTACTTTCCTTCCTTTCCTTTTTTCTTTCTTTTCCTTCCTCGATCCAAGGTTAGAGTGCTCCAAGAAAACTCTAAGTGTCCAAGAGTGTGTGAGAGAGAGAGAGAGAATAATGAGAAAGCTCCAAAACTGAACTATAAAAAGGTTACAAACTAATCCTCGAAAGCCTTTTTATCAATTAGGCCTCTATTTTCTTCATTTTCCATTATTTTCCTTCATTTTCCTCCTCACATGCAACTTGTGACCTTTCAGCTCCCTTTTCTCCTATTTTCCTTTATTTTCATAAATATATGTGCCAAAAATGCCTTTGCCTTTTCCAATTTCCTTTAGCCTTATACACATCAGTGATGCCCACTATGGATATCTTTGCCCAACATTCAACTTGGAATAAGTTTCCCTTAACCATGGTCTTATTTTTCCTTTCCATGGGAGGGGTCTATAACAACCCTGATTATCGATGATTTTTTTGTATGTGTACATATGTATATGGATGTAAATACCTCCATGAGCTGAGTTATAAAGCTCCAATAATCGATATGAGATAATAATCATATCGATTATTGGAGCTTTATAACTCAGCTCATGGAGGTATTTACATCCATATACATATGTACACATAAAAAAAAATCAACCAAACATATGCACAACATATACCAAACATTAAACCAAAACTGCGTTGCCTCATCTGATAAACAAAGAAGGATACATGGTGATAAGCCTTAGTATTGCAACAAGAATGTTGCAACCCTGAGGACTGCTAAATTTATTTTATCAACCTGGGGTTTCGTACAAACTTATAGGTGATAGTGCTATATACATAGCAGATGCATCATTCTACTCATGTCACTTCTCAACAACAACACTTGACCATCAGGGTTCTAGACCATTCCTCTGTTGGACTAAAGGGAGTCTAACTACTAACAGTGGAATGTAAAATTAGTTCTAGTGTAGGAAAATTAAATGCTTGTCAATTCAGGAAATGGAAGCTGTTAACTTGTAAATGCTATGATATGACATGACGAATATAGCTATGAAATGACACAAATCGCTTGCACTTGATCATCTAGCTACCATAATTACTTGAAAATAGGAATTTATTCTATCATTTCAAAATCCAAACATGCATGCATTTAGTTATCTCCTTCACACTTGTAGAATAGACAAAAGTCCTAATTGCTAAATTTAGAAGTATAAAAGCTAATTCTATCCGATCTTTTAGGAGGGAAGGAATGAAAAGGCTGGTCTAGGTGGCACTTCTGGTCATGGAGTCTAAGATGAGGGATTAACCTACTCCTACACTAGGCTATACTACCATTTCAGGTCAAGATAGGGTCAAAACAGGAAACTATAGGTTTGCTACATGAAACGGCTACAAGATGTCCTGAACTACTACAGGATGTTCGATAAGAGGTTTTGAAGGAGAATAATGGTGAGATGAAGTGTTGGAAAGGTGCACGACAATTGTGTAAGGTGTAGGGGAGGTGAACATCACCCAAGGCCAAGCATAACACTTCAGGAAGGTCGTATCTTCCCAAGATAGTTTTCTCACAGTGGCTAGAAAATAGTGGTTCAGAGTATTGGATGGTATGCTTCAACATTAGGTGGAGAATACCTAGTTGGAGTTCATTGGAGGTGTCCCTTCCTATAGATCAATAATCCCTACAATAAAACCTATTTCTCTTTTCATTTACAAATTATTTCATGTCAACATGGAAAAGGTGAGGTGAATTGAGAAAGTTTGACCTAACTATTATTAGAGACTATATCTATGGAATGGACTACCATATAAACTACAACAATCATAAGAAGAAAACTAACAACTGCAAATATTTCCAAGGAATCCTAAAAAATTATTTAGATAAAAAATAAAGTTAACCTAAGCAATGAACAAAGGACAAAGTCTATTTTTGGGTTGTGAGAGTGGGATTGCTTGATCATAATCCCATAAGGGAGATAGGATAGGGGTCAATTTCACAAGATTTTCTAGTATATTTTCCTTCAGTAGACTACAACACTAATCTACTCTTTAAGCTAATGAAAGCATGGATAAGAAACAACTTTGATAAACTTTCTAATCTACACAGAAACATAAATAAACTTCAGTAGTAAATCAACATTCTAAGCTAAGAATACAAATACAAAGGAGAGGAACTTTTGCTACTAGGGTTGGGCCCTAACCCAAGAACTTCATCCCTCTTAGTCAACTTAGTGCTGGATCAAAATAGAATTTCCCATTATCATAAAAATGTCAAATACATGATAACAATAATAGTCAAATGTGCTTCAGCTTAATGGCCTCTTGGCTACAATAAAACTTCAAATCCTAATTATTCCCTTAGCTTTATTATTTATGCAAAACTGGAGCTACCAACAACTCCCTAGAAAATAGGGATACTATGCTCCCTAACTCAAGAATAACTCTTCCTTTACCGCCACTTTATTCGCTACCAATGGACTCAACATGCTTGGCTGTGAGTGACACCGAGATGATGAGATATAGTGGGAAAACCTTTGAATTATCTCAGGAGTTAAGGAGGGAGACCACTTCCTATAATCTCTCTTACTTGTATACTCTAATTTCCTACACTCAATTCAACTCAAAACTACTCTAATTTCCTGTATTTAACACATATTAGGCCATAGGAAATAGTAACTCACTTTTACTCTTCTCACTAAGAAAAATATAATAAAATCTGTAAAGAAATGTGAGAAAATATATTTTAATAAGATGGAGAGTGGCATTGTGACCCATATCATTTACCTATTGATAAGCCTCATCATCACCCCCTACTAAAATTGTTTCTCATCCTCTGAGCAACTTATTCATCTATATCCATATCCTTCATAACCCTTGTGGCATCCCTGACATCCCAATATGTGGATGGTGTCTCTTCCCGAGGATAGAACCCTGCATTTTTCTTTATCTCTTCCCACTGATTTATTTCCTTTTCTTCCTTCTTACCTTCTAGAAAACCCAACAACAAAGGTGGACTGAGCTTAAGTCCAATCCAATTGATCTTCATTCTTTGCATGCCCTTTTTATACAAGGATTTTCTCTCTAATGCATTCCTCAATCTCTTAGGAGAGTGATACTCCCTGATCCTGAGATTGTGTGGTAGGTTATTCCATCTCCTCTGGCATGTTTGTTGGCTCTCAGTATCCAATAGTCTTAGAGTGTGCTCAAAATGGGAGATGGTGTTTTCTTGGGTAGCCAAGTATCTTGGTGCAAGTTAAGCATAATTGGAAATGATGTTGTGGTTACTGATTACAACACTTGAATTTATTTTCTCTGCCTTGATGTAGAGGGGTTACTTTTCCTCTTTTTCTACTATTCTCTTCACCTCCTGAGCCTGAGCTTCCTCATGACTCATCCATGATGTAAGGACCATCAACTGCAAGTCTCCCAACTTTGAATTGGGGTCCTAAACATTCATGTCTATTAGGGAAAGTTTGTGTATGTAGAATTCAAATACCTTGGCCTTGTCCTCAAGGGTACTCTTGTCACACCAATAAATGAACTTCCTATAATCCCATAATGATATGGTCCCCTGTTATGCCAATGTATTAATCTGGAATTTCATCCATTGGTCCTTGAGGTAAATTGCATAAGATTTGGATGACACTCTGCATTGAAGTGCCTCCATGGAGAGGCTTTCCATGGTGGCCAATTGGGTCTCCTTTTCTTGCAATTTTCTCCTCAGCAATGTGTTTTTTGGCTCAAGCTATGTTTTCATGGTGTATTCTCTATCTCTCAATTCACTCAACTCCTTACCCATCTCTACGATGTTTCTTCCATAAGGCCCAAATCTTTTACTTTAATTTAGTGATCTGCATCCATCGATGTGTCCTTCCTCATTCTTTTTCAAGTTCCAAGAAGAGAGGGATTGCAAATTTCTGTGGGATCACTCTGCCTCCTTCTATGAACTTGTAGTAGGAGCTCAAGTTGGGTTGTTGACTAGGCTACTATAGCTCTATAAACTCTCCCTCAATTGTCTTTAAAGAAGCCACCACCTCTTGTGCTCTTGGTGTTACTTCTTTGCCTCCTTTCTTCCCCTACTGCTCTTCTTGTAGAACTTTCTTCCTTTCCTATAGCACTAACAATGTTTCTTGTAGCACTATTTTGGAATCCTGCAGTAGGCCTTTTCCTTTCTATTGGAGTGTTACAGGTGCCTTGGGTTGCTTGGCTGAGTTTGACCTCGTGACAGGCTTCTTGGCATAGGTAATGGGAGAATTTTGGGTTTCTCCTGATGATGTGACTTTCTCAACCTTAATTCCCTTGGATTCTAGCTCCTCCTGTTTACTTAGTGATTCTTCAATTACGATAGAGGTTGTTGTGGGGGTTTATGGATTCCCCTACTTAATCCTAACACTTCTTCTTGTTTTGAAATAGAGGGGAGTTTGTCTTTGACTTTTATTTGTGGATTTGATGGGTGTGTCAAAGAAGATAAGGAAGCAGTTGCCTGATCTAGGGATATCTCCTCCTCTTCAAGTGCAACGGTATCCTCAAGGTTGGTCTCTTTCTGCTGCTCCTCCTCTTCTCCTCTCTTTTATTCTTCCTTTTCTTCTTCCTTCGTTTTATCTATTTCTACCTCTTCTTCTTATTTTTATCCTTCTTCTTCTTCTTTTGATTCTTATTCACTTGAAGTTGGGTTCTCACCAAGTGCAAGGAATTGGGTCTCAATGAATGCTTCTTTTTCCATATCTCTGAATGTGGACCAAAGGATAGGGACTCTTGATCTACATAAAGCATCCTCTACTATCATCTTGATGAGTCCATGGTGTGATAATTTTTATTTCTTTCCCTCTTTCACCTCCTGGACCATGTCTATGATTGATTGTAGGAGAAAATAGGGCACACTTAATCTTTGGGCTATGGGAAACCTAGTTCGAAATCTCAATGCATGGAGAAACCTAAACTGGTAGCCATAGACTACACTAGGTCTCCCTTCATAAGAAATGTATTTAAGGATGTGGTAGGCTACCTCATCCCAGAGATAGGGAAGACTCTCCCTTTTGACCCCATTTTTGTTTTTAATTGGTCTCTCATCGTTGGTAAAGAATTTTTTCTTAGCAAAGGTGCTACTGCCCTTGTTTTCCCTTCTCCAATTGACCCCTAGAGGAAGTGTTGTCACTCTACTAACTAACTCAATATTCATGGCAATGGACAACCCTCTTACCACAGTGGTAGGATTTGTTCTTTCTTGAGGGTTTAGTGCCATGGAAAACTCATAAATTATATCATCATCATACCCCTGGAGAAACTCAAACAAGCCTAACTAGTTATGCCTCCTAAAGATGTCTACCATAGGAGGATGAAGGTGAATTCTTGATGTATTGGTGGGTTCTGTTCTATTGAACCCCCCTCCCATTTTATTCTATGGTTTTAGCTAAGTTCAGGAGGTTTTGTAAGATATCCTCAGTATGAATTTCAAGGTAGTTGAAAGCTAAACTTCTTAGTGGATGACTATAGCTACTACAACTCCTTGTAGTCGTGATTTTTTTCTTTTATAGCCCCAAATCCTTTTTAATTCCCAAGCTAACTATAATTACTAAGATATTATAAAGTGTATTAGTTATGAAAACCATGAACAAAGGAGATATAGGCTACTTAATTCTCACTGTAATGCTTGGGATTATGACAATTGAGGACCAATTTGATCCTAGGAACACCCTTGCAGACTTCCTGTGGAATTTCATTATTTCTTGTAGCTTCCTATAGCTTTCTATGATTCCTGTAGTTGTTTCCTGTAGGATGGCCAGAGAAGGGTACAACTTTTTCGATGGATTTTCAAAATGGTCCATATCTCCTTGATTTCGAAATGAGTGAAAAAATGCATGAAGTTTTGGGGTTTTGTGCTATTTGTAGTAAGGACTCTGAGCATTGTGTTGGTGGCAGTGGTATGTGATTTCCTAATTTGAACCATTGGCCCACCGTTGGCCATCATTCAGTTACTCCTCATAATCATCACCCACTCCCTCTTAACTAATTTTGACCACCTTTCTAACTGATTCTCATTGATGTGACATACTTACATGGCATGCTGACTGAAAGATCACTTTTTTATCATGAGTTGAGGGTGGCCAAGTTAACTGGCCACCTCCAACTTATAAAAAAACAATTTCTTTTAAAATTACACATTTTTCATCATATCGTACCTAGGGAAGAGCTGAGTAAGTTACCATACCTGAGCCTACCTTTTGTTGATTGGTGCATGCTAGAGTAGTTGACTTTTGTGCTGCTGCTCAGGGAAGTTCTTCCTTGCTCTCTTTCTATTTTTTCCTTTTGGCTCCTGTATAGCTGACTACTTGTCTTCTTCATGCGTGTAGGTACTTGATATCCTTTTACTATGGATTCTGCAGTGGAATCTTGCTAGGAAGAACAAGGTGCCCATGGATGATGGTACTTTTCTTTACTTTGGTTGGGCACACAAACTGAGCTTCAATTTGTTTGCAGCAGTGGCACAAGATGCTACAAGTGATCTTGTAGCCGCTACAAGAAATCTTGTAGTAGCCCCTTTTTCTTATTTTTCAAGGTTGTTTCTTCAGAGGGATGGTGGAAAGTGGTGTAGGGGTTGGAGTATGAAAATAGATATTTGATGGAGTGGTGTAGGGTTGTGGCAATGGAGGAAATGTCTCCCTTTTCTTTATTATAATTTTTTTTGATATTTTCTTGTGGTTTTTGAATGAGACAAAGCTAAACATGGTTTTTTTTTTTTTTTTTTTGGATTAGGGATGCATGGGTGATAGGAGAGTGTTTTTCTGAACTGTAGGGTTCCTAATCAACCTACAATAGGCATGCAAGATGATTTTCTTATCAGGTTCCCCTTTCCTATAGTATTTCAGGACATCTTGTAGTGCTACAGGATCTTCCTGTAGCAACTACCAGAAATCATGTAGCACACTAGAAAATGCTAAACAAACTTATTTTTGAGGCCCAATAATGGATATGAGTGGTAGGAACATGGTTGGCGTGGATGATATGGAGTGGATGGAGGGAGAAATGGAATGAAACTAAGCATGATGTCCCTGTAGCTATGAAATTTCCACCATCTTCAAAAACCTGCAAAATGATAGAATTTGTTAATGGACATGTTGGAGTTCCCTGTCATGGTATTTTTTCTTTTTATTCTCTTTTTTTTTTAGGGATAGACAATTTGCCTCACGAGAGGTTTTCAACCTGTCTTCTTGTCTTGGGCGCCTCAAGGGAGGATTTTACCCAGGGATCTTTTTATTTTCTTTTCTCTTTTTCTTTTTCACTCCTAGGCTCCCTCAAATAGGTTTTCAACCCAAGAGTTGGGCCTCAAATGCCTCATGGAGGTTCTCATCCAGACCTCTTATTACATTTTTTTTATCTTTTTTTTTCACAAATAAAAACAAATTTCAAAAATTATGTGACTTGGAAGCTAGGAAACTTTCAACCAAATTTACCTCCTTTCTAATGGTGTTGATGAACTCTTCCCTAGATAGAGGTATTTTATAAGCATTCAACCTATATCCATTCACAAGAAAGGGAACACATTCCTTGTCAATGGTCTCGATTTGAACTTCTCCATTATCATGGAACTTCTCTATCAAGTATGGTCCTATCCACCTTGTCATCAATTTATCATTGAAGTTGTTAACTCAAAATCAGACCCTGGAAGGCTGCAGACTAGGAAGACCTCAAGTAACTATTTCAAACCTACTTTAGGCTGAGGCTTAGCCTCCTCAACCTGAGAGGGCTCTCTCAAAAGGGTTAATGATTTTTTCAATTGTAATTAAGATGGCTAACTCTTGTGAAACGAATATAAAATATGAATGGTGGAAACACAATTAAAATCTATCCATTGGGCTTATGGAGTCAACATCATTTCAGTATGACAATGGTTTCAACCTTACATAGAAGTCAGGGCATTCAGCATTCAACATATTCAGAACATACCAAAACATATAGGACCACGTAGTCTATGAATGTATACAGGAAGTTAGAGCACCATAAGTGAATTCTAAGTGATTATACATTCATACCACTGCAAATATTAGGAAAAGAACAATACAACATATTTTGAACATCAAATCCTTCATGAGTCCTGAGAAGCAAAGCCAAACTTGTATTACTAAAACAAAGTTTTTACATAAGACAAATATCAGAGCTTTTTTTTATAAATTTCCAACCCTTTCTACATTGCTCTTTCTCCTATTTATAGAGCTCTTCTACCTGATTGAGATTCCTCCTCAAGCATGAGGGGAACTCGAAATCTACTTCTAATGACACCTATTCAACTCTTAACTACCTATTAAATGTAACAAACTTCAACTAGACTTTCCAGAGATCTAAATCAAGTAGGATTCTAACACCATGTTATGCTAACAATAGCCTTGATTACAATGGTTCTCGTTCTTTGACATCTGGTCCCTTTTTAGTTTTGCTGTGATGGATATTCAAGGCTCCACGTTGGTCTTCAATGTCACATCTTTTCCATTGCCCTGAAACATAGAAAACTACCCCTGTTTATCGGTCTTTTGGTTTGCCTCAAAATATTCGAATCCAAAGAACCATGCCCTTTATCTTTGATTATCCAAAATATAATAGATGACCACATCTTTGATGTGTTTTCAACCTCTTTTATGTGTGAAGGCAAAAGCTCTTTCATGCTGTCTGACATATTTTGGACTGTATTAAATATGTTCACTTTATGACAAAAAGTTTGGAGTTTGGATTCGAATACATGTTTCCTCCACCTGTCTTGACCTTGTTGAAGGTTGATAGCTTCAAATGATCCCTGGTAGATATTCCCTTTTCAAAATTCCCTCTTGTATTTCAAACTGGTTGACTGAGATAGGATTATAAATCTTCAGCAGTTTCGTAGCGCACTACAAAACTGTTGTGTTGTTCCAAAAATCACAGTTTCAACCCAAAATTTTGCTATTTGATCCCTTTGTTGTTTAAAAATTCTTTCAACTGATTCAAGGCCTTTCAAAACTGAATAGAAATGTATGATTCTTCAAGAAATATTATACCAAGCAAAACCATCAAAATTTGAAACGTAACCTTACTTGAAGTGGGATTTCTTTAAGGAAATTCTTTCTGCTGGCTTAACTGTATCTTTAAGTATTCAATTTGTTTCTTCATGAATTTGATCCCAAATCTCAGTTTTTTTAACCATTTTGATGTATCTCGCCTCCTTTTCCTTGCATTGCCGATATAATGGTAAGTGAAGATGACATGAGATATAAGCTTCTGTTCTGGCTGAAAAATAGGTCTTGGGACAGAGCTCATAAATTCCCACAAAAAACGTATTTGGAAAAACTGAAGGATGCTTTTGTGAACCAATCCATGCTGAAAAAAATCCTCTCTTGGTTTTCTAACATAGCTTTCCTACCACCCAGAATGAGTCTTTGAAAAACAGCTATAAAAATATGCTTATGAAAAACTGCACCTACAGCAGTTTCATAGCGCAACTTTGGGCCTTCATTTCTCCCATATCATAATGGATTTGAAGAAAGTGGAAGATTTTTTGTACTTTAGTATCTTAGGAATGAAAACCTCTTTCAATTTTCAGAGATGAGTTTTCAACTGCTCAGAAACTCTTCTAGAAGTTTACTAGTAAAAACAAGGAGACAAAGTTCCTCCTTTTTAGAGTTTCATTCTTCTTCAAATTTATCGTCTGTAAAATCCTTCATTTTCATAGCATGCTTCATCATGTGCACAAGAGAGTGAATAAGTTGTGCTCAGATTCATTAAGAGTATCCAATGGTATTTTCTTGTGCTCCTTGGCAGCACAAATAAGAAGAGTGGTTCCTCCAACTTTCACTTCTAAGCTACAGGAATATATGACTCGGTTTGCCAGAGCAACAATACATCTTGGAATTTCTATCACCAAATCTCGAAGAACTATAGACTGGTCTGGGCACTGTCTCCAAATAACCTCAATTGCCTTTTCTTGAACTGGTGGGAGTCCAATGGCCAAGCTCTTCACCAATGGTTTCAAGCTGTTAGGCAATTCAGCAAGGACTGCCCATGTTGGAATAGCAGGACCTCCACCTTGTTTCACTCTGATGATGTTACATTGTCTAGATTAGTAGAAGCCAAAAAATTACCAAAGAAACAACTATACCACAGTGATGAAGACATTCAATAGGCACATCATCAACAGGCATATGACGCAGAAATGGCAATCAATGCATTGGCTAGTCTTCTATTAGATGCCCAAATTGCTGAGCAGGTTTTAGCTGAGGATATCATTCAATCATTGACAAGAGTCCTCAAGGATGGTACAAAACCAGAAAAGGGACATGCAGTAGGTGCTCTCGCTCAATTTCCTAAAATGATTTATGCACTGCGAAAACACTTCAAAATGACTACATGCACTACGAAATCACCTAAAGGGGCTTTGTGGCACATAGTAAGTTTTGAATAAAACTGACACATGGCTATGAGACAGGTGATGAATGAAAAATGACCAGTGATGAATGAGAACGCATAGTTGACTCAAGACTCCTAAGACTCAGACTCTAAGGAAAACAAAAATCAAACTTAGAATAGCACCGCCCTTTACCATCAAACTAATGTGAGAAATTTTGGCATTAGAATTCTTAAGTGATAATAGAAGTCATTGAACCTAGAGCCATATAGCAGAGCCCAATCCACTTCTTGAAATACCTTATCCTTGATATTATTTTCATGCCAAACCTTCCTCTGTACTTGGATAACATCAGTGTGTAGGAGGGCCTGCATCATGAATTCATCTAGGCCACTCAGTTAGAGAAGCCTCTCTTGTTGTGCCTTTGTAACATCCAAATCCAACAATTCTTCCATTCTCAGGGTGTTGTACTCAAACTCAATGGAGAGAAGAGGCTTCTTTCCATAGAATAAGTCATAGGGAGTGAAACCAATAGTTTTCTTCGAAGTTGTATTGTATGCCTAAGTGGCCTCCACTAGTCTGTCTGACCAATCCTTTCTACTGATGTTGACAACCTTGGTGAGGATGCCTTCTAATGCCATGTTGGTGACCTCTACTTGTCTATTTCCCTGAGGATGATATGAAGTATAATTTTTGCGCTTTATCCCATGTTGTATTAACATATTTTTTATTATATGTGATGTGAGTTGAGCTCCTTGATCAGTGACTAGCTCTCTAGGGTACCCAAATTTGTAAAACACATTTTCCCTCAAGAACTCAACCACTTTATCCTTTGTTTTTACCTTGACAGCCTTGGTCTCAGCCCACTTTTTCAAATAATCAGTGCATATAATTATTTACTTTGTCTTCCCTGATGGTGGGTCAATTGGTCGAAAGAAATCCATGACCCACTTGTCAAATGGATCTAAAGCCACCTAAGGTTGCAAGGGAATTTCATCCTTGGAAGTAGGTTTCCCCATCCTCTAGCACTGATCACATTGACTGGTGTACCTTATTGCATATTGGTGGAGAGTAGGCCAATAGTAGCTAGCTTGTAGTACCTTGAAAGTTGTCCTCTTGGTAGCAAAGTGACCTCCACAAGGCCCATCATGATAGGCTAAGAGGATGTCAAAGAATTCCTCTTCCCTGACACATCTCCTCAAGACTTGATCTAGGCCCAATTTGAAGATATTACCCCCCAGTGCAAGTGAATGGGCACTCTTCCTTAGAATCTTGCTCTTCTCCCTGGATGACAAATTTGGAGGGAACATTGCATAAACTAGGTATCTTTATATGTCAAAAACCCATGGAGAGAGAACTAAAATAGAAAATAGGTGTTCATCTGGTAGCTGGTCATCAACTATCCCTTTTTTACTTGTAGGCAAAGAAATCCTAGATAAAAAATCTGCAACTACATTTTCTTTACCTGGCTTATCAATGATGGTTAAACCAAACTACTGCAACAAAAGAAACCATATAATAATTGTATCATTCACATCAGGCTTTTTCATTAAGTACTTGATAGCAGCATGGTCAACATGCACAAAGGTTTGCTAACTAGTGATGTATTGTCTGCAATTATTCAAGGAATGGACAACAATTAGGAGTTCCTTCATAGTCACAATGTAGTTCAGTTCAACCTTAGACATATTTTTACTAATGAAGTAAATGGCATAAGGCAACTTGTCATCTATCTGTCCTAGAGCTACTCCTACAACTTTATCATATGCATCACCATGGATGTGAAAGGAAGAGCCAAAATTGGGCCTCTAAGTATGGGTGTAGTAGTCAACTTATCCTTCAATATTTCTAGGGCCTCTTGGCAACTATCTGACCAGGAAAGTTCAGGGTCCTTGGCCAGTAGTCCAAACAATGTTGAGGCTACTTTGCTGAAGTCTTTGATAAATCTCCTATAGTATCTAACTAAGCCCAAGAAAATCCTAACATCCCTCTACTTTTGAAGAGTGAGGACCCTTTTTGTGATGGGAATTTTATTTGGGTCCACTTGTATTCCTTCCTAGGATATTGAATGACCCAAAATAGTCCCTGCATTCATCAAGAATTCATACTTTCAGGACCAAGTCATAGGTTCATTTCAATGCACTTATTTAATACTTTCCTGAAGTTAGAGAGAGCCTCTAGGAGGTCACTGTTGGCTTGTTGGGGCCTGACCTAGGTTCAGAGTTAATTAGCCAAACAAATCCCTGTACTACTGGCCCTTTCGATAAAGTCTGCATTTCGCAGACTGAGGTCTCACCCGAAGTAGTATGGGCAGATGCTAGAACCAGGTTTCCATACCCTTTAGATGTTTGAGAGGTTGAATTGGTCCAACTGCTAGTCCCTTCACGCAGGTTGCTTCACGTACTCCCCTGTCCCTCGTGCCCTAACATATTTTTCTTCGCACATCCCTTCGTAGGGGTTGTGGGGCTTTCGCGCTACTAGAGCAATGCTTTGTGTTATTTCCCTAAGTCCCACCTAAGGTCTTATCTTCCTACACCAGTTAGTTATCTTCACATAAATGGATTCCTTACATTATATTTCATTATACAACACATTCATATGAGTTCACACAACAAATAAATAGTACACTTGAAATTTATACCCAATGATACATTAAACAAGAAAAGATACACCGAAATATGATAAAACTTCTCTTTATTGATGTTTCAAATGGTTACAGACTCTTCCTTCCCTACACACTCAACTGCAGGGGTCTGTGCACTTAGCTATGGACTACTAGGCCTCCGCGCACTTAGCTGTAGAGCCTTCTCCTACTCTACAACCCAAGAAACACTTTACACTTCAACTCATCCTCTTAGACTCATTATCCTTCTATTCTATTCATTCATTCTTTTTACACTTAGAGCCTCGCTATATTTATACAATCCCATGGTCCATAGACCATGGGTGGATCTTTCAAGCTGGCATTACATTACAAAAAACAAGGGTGGACAACCATGTGACTCTATTATGACTTCACTCTCCACGCCCACAAATTGCAGAGTCTTTACAATGGACTTGGTCAAAACTTGGGCTTTAAGCCCCAAAACATGCTTGGGGGGATTCCATGCCAAACAAGCCCCCAAAACAAACCTCGTGACTCGCCCTTGAGTCACTTTGTTGGTGTAGATATCTTCACGTGGAGTCCCTCCAACTCTGTTCGAACCATTGCAAGGTTGGCAATGCACTAAGCGACTATATGTTGAATTTCTTGTATCTACTGCTCTGAGACCACGGTTTCAAAATTACTTCCCTGGACCTGTTCCTGCATCCCTTGCCTCTTTTTATAGTCCCACACCTTCGTCCGACTACTTCGAGCGTGAAGACTATTCTTCCGGTGGCTAGTCAAATAGCCAGGCCACCTGTGTAGGGCTTTAATCAGCTGCCATTTACTTTGCCTGGGAAAGGTTCTGCATTTAGCTTTACCTACTGTACCACGCCTCCGTTTGTGGCCTCCTCAATAATGTATGGTCCCAGCCAATGCATTCTGAACTTTCTTAAGAATTTATCAAACTTATTGTCATAAAGTCACACCTACGCGAGCCTCTCTTTCAACAGTCATTGAGTTTTTTTAACTGCGAGAGCCTCTCTTCCAGGGCTTTGTGGTCTGTCATACCTGTGAGCACTGGTATGTGTAGACTAGGCACAATATACTCCATTAGCATGACAAATTCCATGCCATAAACCAATTAGAAAGGTGTCTGTCCTGTCAGTTTTTTGCACGTTATCGTATAAGACCATAATACGACAGGTACACGTAGGTCCCAATCACTCTGTTGCACATTGCATACTTTGGTCAACACATTCTCTAGTATTTTTTTGAATGCTTCTACTATCCCATTGGCTTGTGGGTGATGCGATGTGCTTTTATGGTGATACACCTAAAACATTTCTCTTAGTGCGCTGATTGTTTCATTCAGGAAATGTGTATTGCGATCACTCATCAAGATTTTTGGACATCCAAATTGAGTCAGTACGTGTTCAAACAAAAATTTCATAGCCGTGGCAGCCATGTTGTCTTTGACTAGCTGCGCTTCTGACCAATGAGTCAAGTACTCTGTCGTGGTGATAATGTATCTCATGCCCATCTTTCCTTGAGGTTTGATAGGTCCTACAAAGTCGATTGCCGTTTTTCCAAAGGGCTGCAGCATCATTTCTGGATTCAAAGGCATCTCATCCCTCCATAATGGTTTACCTGTTCTTTGAATTATATCACAGGCCTTACAGTGTGCTTTTGAATCCTGATGAGGGGTTGTCCACCACAACCCTGCACAAAGAATCTTTTACGTAGTCACTCACCCTACATAGTGTCCTCCTACAGCGCCCCCATGTGCTTCCATGAGGATCTGACTTCATCTAAATTTAGGTACATACCTTCGTAGTATCTCATCATTGCCCATCTTATATAGGTGCCTCACAATGATAGAAAAATCAGCCACGTGCACCACTATTTCCTTCTTCTGCTGGATGGAGGATTCTTTGCAACACAATCCCCATTTTTAGAAAGTGGATTATATCTTCAAAGTATCCATCCACTACACCCACAACAAAGAGCTGTGCGTCAGGTAATCCTTCCTCCAAACTAGTAGGTTCCTCTCCCATCTCAATTTGCAACACGTGATCTGGTCCCACGTTCAGGCGTCCAAGCTTCACAATGACCTCAAAATCATATTCCTCGAATAATAAGAGCCACCTACATATGTGCCCCCCCAACACAGGCTTATTGACCAAGTATTTTATCGCAGAATGGTATGTATACATCTTAAATTATCCCCCTAGCAAATAATTTTGATATTTTTGGAGCATGTACACCATAGCCAACCCCTCATGTTCAGTTGTGGAATAGTTATTTTCTGCTTTAGACAACTTGCGGCTTGTGAACATGATACGATGATCCAAGCCCTTTACACCCTCCTATGTTAGTACTGCTTCGAGCGCTATACACAACGCGTCGACATGGACATGAAACTCCACATCCCATTTTGGGAAGACCAGGATTGGCACGGAGGAAAATTTCTCTTTTAGTACATCCAAGCTCTTCATGCAATCATCATTCCAATAGAACATGACATCCTTTTTCAACAATTTCTCCATTGGCGCAGTGATCTGGGCATAGCTTTTGATGAACTTCCTATAGTACCCCATATGTCCCAGGGTAGCGTGCAGCTGTTTAAGACTTTGCGGTGCTTCCAAATTAAAAATTACTACAATCTTCATGGGGTCTACAATCAGTCCCTATTTGCAAACCACATGTCCCAACAAGTTCCCAAAAGGAACAAGAAACATACATTTCTTAAGGTTCAGCATGATTTTGTGTCATCGTCAAGTATCTAGCATCAAGTGTAATCTCGCTACATGGTGCTTAACCAGTCCAAATATAGTCCAATCATTTAGATAGACCTCTAGGAATTTATGGATATCTGGTTGGCACGTTCTTCAACCCAAATGGCATAACGGTGTATGGGAAGCAGCCCCACTTAGTCACGAAGGTGGTCTTGCTCCTATCTTCCAGTGCGATTTTGATCTAGTGGTACCCTGAGAACCCATCAGTAAAAGAGTATGCTTCTTTCCTGCCAACATTTTCAAATACTTCATCTACAAATGGAGTTAGGAATGGGTCGTGCACACAAGCGTCATTCAAATTCCTGAGGTCCATGCATATTCTTATCTCGCCCTTCTGTTTCTTTTCTTGTACTACCATAGGGCTTAACCAATCGGATTCTTCCACTGGCTCAATGATTCCAGCTGTGAGCATTTTGTCTAGTTCTATGCGGACCTTTTCCTTGTATTTTGGATTCAAGTGGTAAGGCCTCTGCTTAACTAGCTTCATGTCGGGTTTTAAAGTGATCTTCATCATCCCTAAATCACCAATGATTCCCTTTAAGTCCGTGATCTTTGTCGAGAATAAGTCCTGGTACTCACAGAGTAACTCAGCGACCTTATCCACTGTCGTGTCATCCTAGTAGTTGCTGAGTGTTGCATACTTAGGTTCGACCTCCGTACCAATGTTCACCTGCTTTATCTTTACTAGCACGGTTATGTCAGGGTCTTAAATCAATGACCCTTGAATCTCACGATAGCCCTCAGTTTCTGGAATGTTAACTTTCCATGAATCTTCGTCATCTTCTTCGATATTCACATTGTAAGACGCCAACGCACAGCTCAGCTACGTCACCCATTCAGGCTGAATCATTTGTATTGGCTCCTAGGATATTTTAAAGATAGCTGCTTTTACTGCTTGTAGCGCATCATCAATAGTATCCCACCAACAATCCTCAAACGTGAAGGTTAACAAGAATCCTTCATGCAAGATATCCCATTCATTCATTCCATGGTGGAGCTCTGTCTCTATATACCAATTCATGGGCATAATCTCCAAGGTATGAAAGAACAGGTGCACCCACTCAGGTTGTGGCTCTTCCCCATAGACCTTTGTCCATTTGGCGAGGTATGCATGCAGATCATCCTGTCCATCATACTTATCTTTCAATCACATCTGACGTTTCCCAAACCGCATGCACATCATCCTCTTGCATTCAGGCCAGTTCTTAAAGCTTCTTTGATGCATACCCCAACACCTCGCAGGTGTAGCGTGCAGTACCCATTTCAAAGCTTCAAAACATTTCTGTTCTGGCACTTCTTTTTCAAATCTGTTCAATAACTCATCCACCTCACTTAACCCATCATACTTAGGCAAATCCCTTACTTTCATTGATACGCAATGAATCAATCTTGCCATCATGTTATGGTTCAATGTGGTTACCTCGTGTAACTGGTTCTATCATCGTTCTATCTCCTCATTAGAATCTGATGTGTAGGAGCTTTCACGCTCCCATGATATTTTTCCATCTATTGTTGGGTTTACTAGCATATGGACAAAGCATTGATACGTGAGGTATGCGTGCAGATCATCTTGTCCATCATACTTGTCTTTCAATCACATCTGAGGTTTCCAAAACCACAAGCACATCATCTTCTTTCATTCGTGCCAGTCCTTAAAGCTTCTTTGATGCATACCCCACCACCTCACAGGTGTAGCATGCAGTACCCATTTCAAAGCTTCGAAATGTTTCTGTTCCGGCATGTCTTTTTCAAATCCATTCAATAACTCATCCACCTCACTTAACCCATCATACTTAGGCAGATCCCTTACTTTCATTGTTGCACAAAACAAGTGTCACCTTGACATTTTGCAATCTGTGTGAGTCCATTACCACTCATACTTTCCTCCTTTGCAAGTCTTAAGCCTCAGTTCTTCATATCAAGCCTTGAAAATGAGAGAAAGCCCTCAAAAGTCTCTAAAACTCTAGTTCCACACTTTCTCTTAGCATTACCTGTGATCCCGCACCTAATGGTCATGTCTCTTGTGTACCTGACCACTCTGTCTTTGTGTTATGGGTGTGGACCCCTGTAAAAGTTTAAAAGGCGCAAGTATATTCTTAAAAACTCACTTTGAGTCATTTCTAGAAGCTTCTGGAAGGAACCTTGAGGTGGCAAGTTCACTCCCTTAAGCTTCATGCATCCCATACCTTAAGGATCTAACCCCTTGATGTGAGGAGCTTATCCCTTTGAAGGAGGACTCTATCCCTTCATAGGTGGACCTATAACCTCCTTCCTCTCCACTATAAAATGAAGCATTGGGCTGGTTATTGGAGAGGTTGAAAGCTGAATATTTTTTGAGGTGAAATGCTGCTGGAACTTAGTCTTCTTATTTGAGCTTTTAGGATGAGAGATTACATACCTCTTTGATCTCATTAGGAAGAGTGTAAGGCTTGTCAAAGTAGAGGAGATTCTTGTTTCAGACCCTAGGAACAACTTGTTCAACATCAAGGCTGAAAAGTTTGTAAGGTTCTTCTACTTCAAAGTTAATAAAAATAAGTTTGTTTTTCTCTATAAGTTGTTATTTTATGGTGTATATTATGGATTACTTGATTACCATAATGGACATGATTTATGATATTAGCTATGCAGGTGCTATTTGATGTTTGCTTGTGTGTGATTGCAGGTTCTCAAAAGGAAACTCTTTTGAACGGTTGAAGGATGGCTGCTACAAACTAGCGTTGGACTTAAGGTAGGGTCTAAACACCTCTATAGCTTTTATTTATGAATCGCATATGTTTAGAGAAAGATAGATTTGCTTGTCTTCTTGTTGCTAGACTATCTTTTGATACTAGGGAGATCGGTCTTGTCCATAAGATCGATTTATCCGACCAACAAATTGGCGACCATACTAGGGAACTAAATTTGGTTTTTGATTTTCCTTTGTCTTTGAATTGAGAAACTTGATCTCATTTCTAGTTTTTGCTTGATGTGTGTTTGATTGGGTAGTTTTTAGAATCTAGATTATTTTTTGTTTTTTCAAAGTTTTCAGGGGACCGCACTTTCTATTTACAGATAGTGCGGGCATCTCCACACTTCTCCTTTAGTACACAGAGTGGTACCACATCTGGTTCTTCTGGAAGCCTGCAGACCCTGTGAAATTTTTTTAAAAACTTAAAATGTTTACTTACAGTTAAGTTTAGGTTTTATTTACAACTTTTAGTGTCTACCCAGATCTGCATGTGTTCAGTCAAAAATCTCTTGTGAGTAAGTTCCAATGGTATTTTTGTTTTAGATGAATTTCTAGAAGTTTTGCTTGCGTGGAGTGGTTTTCACTTGGTCTCTGTAGTGACTCAAAGATCAGAAGCCTGAAAAACCTTAGATTACCCTAGTGTCTTTTGTCTTCTTGATGAGTCTGATTGGGTTGTGAAATCTTTCCTTTGTGAGAAATAGATTTTGTTTTCTCTTTGCAAATCTTTGAACGAATTTGGTTATAAGTTTTGAATTTCATTTTTATAAAAGAAAACCTATCTGGATTTTTTTTGATTAATTTGTTATTTTTAACAAATGAATGCTTAATTTACTGAACAACTAAGTAAAATGTCCACAAAAATAATTGAAGCTTTTATTCAATTAGGTTTTTAGAAGTTTTTAGATCTCAAAATTGGTTTTGTAGTTTTGAGTGGTTTTTTAGAAATTGTAGATCTCTTTTGAAAGAAATTGTTTTTTGTAGTTTCGAGGTTTCAAAAGGAAAGGAATTTATTGTGAGAATAATTAGTAGTCTCATTTTGAGTTTTTATTGAAAAAGACAAAAATATTTTCTTTTCATTTACGTGTTGAAAGAAATATTTGTTTCTCAAAGAATTTCATTCTCGAACTCTTTCTTTTAGCTAGAAATTCATTGAAAGAAAAATGAATTGTTTATCATTTTAGGTGCATTTTTTAGTGCTTTTGGAGTCGAGTTTTCACACCATCAAAGTTTCATTTCCATACCTATTGAATTAAGGAACAACCCATAAAAGTAACGCTTAATTAAAATTGATCTAGTAATCTTTTTATTTCTAGGGCTCTTATCACCAATATAACTTAGTCTAGTAGCTTGGAGTAGGGAGTAATTAACTCTCCAAGATAGTTAAAACAAACAAGTAGCTATATCTTGCGGTACGAAATAAATCCAATTGTAATTGATACATTCTGGGAAGATCCTCTTAAAGGAGTCAATCACGAGATCATGTCCGAACCTTTGAGACAATCAAGTCTATTTCATTGGAAAAGATAGAAGATTTGCGCGTATTATAAATGGTAAACGTCGGATTAACCATTGTTGAGGAGCCTGGGGTCACTTGTTGGTAAACCTCAGATTGATCATGTCGAGGAGCCTTCAAGGGGATTGAGCTTTGTTACTCTGCCCTTGCGCATAGATTGGATTGTAGACTGTTCTCCTAGTTATATTTGTTGTTGTTGGTAACCTTAGTGTCCATAAACTTAAGATTATTTCCTAAGGTGACGGTGAAGGACGGGTCTCACTGTACCTGGAGCAAATGTCAACTAGACTCACTTGGACTCTCTGGGGGGTTCTCTTCACTCAAAATGGTTTTGTGAAGAAACTTGTGCCAGTCTGTTTCATTAAGAAGGTTGTCGGGGTAACTGTTCCAACCGCCCTTTCTGTATTAAAATTCTACGATGTTGGATTTCATCACCAACTAGTGTTTTTAGTACGGGAAGTTATTGTTTGTGTGTGGTTTGAACTCTTATATTTTTTAGGCGTGTGATTCAATTATTTGTTTCTTTAGAGACTTTAGGTGGATTTATTGAAATTTTTCTTTGTTTGCGTGTGAGTAATTAAATATTTAATCATGGCTAAATTACCGAGACAATCTTGTAGGCTTCGGGGGCAACCTCCTGAGTATTCACCAAACCGGCATGAAGGGCTACGAGCTCTTGTATCACCTAGTGACAGTAGAGTTGGGTCACCAGAAGCTGGAGAGTCATCCTTAATTGTTCATCTTGACTATCAAGTATAGACAACGGAGTATATTTCTGAGCCAATTTCACTTTCTGAAGTTACTGGTAGTATTTCCCCTACTAGTGAATTAGCTGAAGAACCTGAAATTTCTAAGCCTGAAACTGAACCTGCTCCTACTCCATCTTCAGGATTTACTTCTCCAACTTCTAGTGGTCCTGGTTCACCCAGGGTAGGAAATATCATTACCCAAAATCTTCCTTCTGGCCTCATTTCTATTGAAGAACTTGTTAGTCCGGATGAAGACATAATTCTTCCTGAAAATCAACCAACTTTAGAACTTAGGGAGCGTGAATCAATTTTCTACAGTCCTTTTAGGGGTGATGCTTGGTACGTATCATTGAATTTTTTTTTAGAAAACCCATGCCTTAGTTTTTCACCACCTCTAATTCCTTTTCATTCAACAACCAGAGGCTATTATCCCCCATTAAATATCTCGAGACAGTCATCTATGTTTTCCCAAACACTGGAAACATTTTTATATGGCAGTCCTTCTGTTCCTTTGGGGTACCAGTCACTCACTCGTACTTTTTTAGGAGCATCTCCTCAACCCATCGAACATGAGATATCAATTGGTAATAATGGAACTCAACCGTTGAGTGTAGAAGAAATTCTTATGATGTCTGGTAGTATTCCAAATCCACAAACTCAAGGTAGTCAGTTACCACCTGGGGGACAACCCCAAGGTAGTCAGTTACCACCTGGAGGGCAACCTCAAGGTAGTCAGTTACCACTTGGGGGGCAACCTCAAGGTAGTCAATTACTGCCTGGGGGACAACCTCAAGGTAGTCAGTTACCACCTGGGGGGAAATGTCAAGGACAGTACATACCTTCGGGACAGTACATACCTCAAGGTCAACCCCAGACTCAGTATACGCCTCAAGGTCAGCCCCAGTTTCAATATATACCTCAAAGTCAACCCCAGCTTGAGTACGTGCCTCAGGGTTATCAACTTCAAGGTCAATACCCAACTCAAGGTTTCCAACCACCTTTTGGTCAACCATTTGTACAAGGAATTGGAAATGTGCTGCTTAATTATCAGCCCTACACTCAACCCGGTTATGGCCCTCCATATGCACAATCTTTTATGGGTCCATACCCCGGAATGAATATGATGTGGGATCCATATCAAATTCAACAGACCATGCAACCTAATGTGTAGTTATCATGTCAACCCAGACAACCTTGGGTTGCTGGTCCAACCCAGCAACCTGTCCAGCCTACTATTCAAACTTCTACACATGGTTCAGTTCAGCAGTCTGGGCCTAGTTCACCTCTAACTCCATCTCAAACTACTACTACAACTACTGTAGCATCTGTTCAATCCACAACTATTTCTAGAGTATCGGTAGCTTCGGTTTCTACTGTTCATGTATCAACGCAAACTCCTCAAGCCTCTTTACCACAGTTAGGACCTACAGTTCAGACTTTGGTCCAGATGCCTGCATGACAAGCTATTCCAAGTACGATTGTCACAAGTCAACCGCAATTCACTTATCAATTGTACCAGGGATAGTATCAATTTGGTCCTATTGTACAAAACCCAGTCTATGTTAAGAAATTTACTGCATAACATAAATAATTACTGAGAGGAATAAATATAAAAATAACAAGCAACAACCATAAACACATAAACACATGTTTATCCGAGAAAACCCCAAATCCAAGGAAAAACCCAACCTAATAAGATGTTATTAGCATTGGCCAAAACCCTGGCCAGTCCGACCAACTGAGCCTTCACGAGCACGAGCAGAATACTATGGGTGGACAATACCATGTGCCCCAAAACCATCACTGTTTAACCTGGTCAACTTTGACTCTGTCCTGAGTCAAGTTTACCTAACAATTCCCCCCTTAAACTTGACTTGGGGTTCCTTGACTAACTCCAGCCAAACCTGCTAAGTGAGACAATCCCCCTCACTCTAGCTCTTACCCCCCTTAGAGTTTTTACCCTTGGTATTGTTAACCCGACATCCCCCCTATCACCTAGGTCTAAGGCAGACTTTACCGGTGATCACCAATGGGTACACATGCCTTACCAGGTCTTATAGTAGTATGCTTATTTACATGCAATAAGTTTGACTTCATTAATTTTTTTTTTTGTTTATTGCTGCTGCGATTCTGATCCATCCTCTCTCAATTTGATTTGCTGAAAACTTCTATCAAGCCACTCCAACTGTGAGCTCATTGAGAACCTCATAGATTCTAGCACTGGTGTCCTCACGTAGCAGAAAATGAACAATTTTCAAAGCTACATGAACAATTTTCTTCTACTGACCTTCTTTAAATAGCAGCATGAATCCCGAACAATTTTCTTCAGCATGTTCCAAACTAGTAAATATCGCAAACGCACTACGATTCCTAGCAATTACGACACTATCTTTCGCACATTCTCCTCTAAGTTCTTCCACATACGATTGTTCCACCATTATTTTCAGACCCAGACCTGTAAAAAAGGCTGCATTGATCTCATCAGGCACTATAAAACCCTGGCATCAGAGAATCCCTTTGAAGCCAATATCTAGCTCTGATACCAGTTGTTAAGAAATTTATTGCATAACATAAATAATTACTGAGAGGAATAAATATAAAAATAACTAGCAACAACCATAAACACATAAACACAAATTTTCATCTGGGAAAACCCCAAATCCGAGGAAAAACCCAACCTAATAAGATCTTATTAGCATTGGCCAAAACCTTGGCCAATCCGACCAAATGAGCCTTCACCGCTTACCTCTAGGTCTTGCATTACAATGAAGTCCTTCGAGCCTTTTATAAGCTCCATTACATATAATACCATGGGCATAATACTATGGGTGCACAATACCATGTGCCCCAAAACCATCACTGTTTAACCTGGTCAACTTTGACTCTATCCTGAGTCAATTTTACCTAACATTCTATTAGTATCAACTGTACCCTGGCTATACTTATCAACAGCCTCAACAACCCCAATTTGGTCCAGTTAATCCTAGTTTCCCAGGAGGTTATAAAATTCCTAATGCAAATCCAATTCCAGGTTATCTTGGATATCCTCCCCCTGAGGCTGGTCTTGTTACCCAAGGTTTTCGCGACCCTAACCGTCAGTTACCATTTACTGCAACTTTGGATTTACCTAATTTGTCGTGCCTTACGAGCGATTTGATTTATTATCTTTCGTATTGGCTGCCAATGCCTAATAAGTTGCCCAGTGATATCCCGAAGTTCGAGGGTAAGTCAAGAGAAGATCCGTCAAATCATGTGATGACTTATCACCTCTGGTGTGCATCTAATTCCATCATTGATGATTCAATTCACTTACGTCTTTTTCAATGTACTCTAATTGATCTTGCTGCCAAATGGTACATTGAGTTACCACGAGGCTCTTTTTATAATTTTAGTCAGTTAGCCACTTCTTTCTTAACTCATTTTCAGATGCCTGTCAGATACGACAATGGCACGGAATTGTTAACTTCATTAAAACAATCGACATCCACATATATTTCTGATCATATTCAGGAATGGCAGCGTAGACGGTGTTTGGTGAAAGTTTTCATTCCAAATCAAATTTTAGTGGAATGGTTTGTAAAATCATTGTTACCTAAAATCACTGAAGATGTAGCTAAGGTAGGAGTTGTTACTGAAGAGTAAGTAATTGGTCAGGCTCAGTACCTTGACCTGTCTATACGCAGTCAGGTACTTTACATGAAAAAATCCCCGATCTTTCGAAACATGGACAAATAAATGCAGCTCCTTCAAGGTCTCATGCCACTGATGGTATGATTGGTTCAGTTAGTACTAAAAGCAAGAAGAAATATTCAAAGAATTCTTCTCCTATTATAACTTTACCAAATTCCCCGACAGGAGACTCTTCTGCTGAAATTCCTACTGATATCCATGTCATAGAATTGTTTACGGCCAAAACAAAATCCGGTGGTAAAAAGAAGGGGAAGAAGAAAAACAAACAAAACTCAAAAGAGAAAACATATAAAAATGAATCTACTGACAAGAAACATAAACCTCGCTATCCTTGTCTCATTTGTGACAAGGATCATTTTACTAAAGACTTCCCACATCGAGCCGAGGTTTCAAAAATCGTCAAAGGTTCTCAAATGCCTGCTATCTTGAAGGATCCTTTTCCTAATCAAGATAGTAAGATGATTTGTTCTTCCTCAAATGTCTCAGAAGAACCCATTATGATCATGTCTCATGTCAGGATTGCGACGTGATCGCAAGATTATGGTAGTAAAAATCTTGTTGGTGGTAAAGAAGCAAAATCTTCTAATTCAAACCCATCAACTACAACTCTTCCTGGTTCTGATCCACTACAGATCGAGAAACCTAACCCTGACTTAGTAATCAAACCGCCTGCTAAAGGTATACTTTGGAAATCAGCTTTTAATCCACATGTGAGAGCTGCTCAGAATTATAACATTGTTGAAGACTTAACTATTTCCCCTTCAACAATGTTGGCTTTGGAACTGCTACAATAATGCCCAACACAACGTAAATTACTATTGTCTGCTATAGGAGCTGTAGATATTTAGGATTCGAACCTCATAATCTTTGATTTAGAGAATAGTACACCCTGCCTACCTCATCAAATGGCTTTCTAGATTCTAGTGTTGGTCAAAAACAGACCATGCTTTCAGACTGTGATTGATGAGCGAGCTTCTACGTGTATTATGTCGATCCAATGTTGGAGATCGCTTGGTTTTCCCAAACTCAATCAGTCTTTGATGATTCTAAAGGCTTTTGATGGCTAAGGGTTCCATCCTTTTGGAATTTTGGAGGATTTACCTATAGGGGTCGAAGGTAAAACTATAAATCTAGATGTGGAAGTGGTTGATGCTCCTCTAGATTACAACCTTCTCTTGGGTCGCAGTTTGTCTTACGCTATGACTGCTATTGTTTCATTGGTCTTTCGGCTTATCAATTTTCCTCATAACGGAAAGATCATCACAATAGACCAGCTAACTTATTTTTCATCCGACCTAACCTCTTCAGATAGTATTCAGCATGTCGATAAAACAACTATCCCTTACAAGGATGTTGGGGTAGGTTTGATTAAAGATTTTGGTTTACTAAGAACTTTTTCCTTCCCTCCTCCTAACATATCGCCTTCTATTGCAACTATTCATGTGATTTCGTTGAACACTATTGCTTTTGATGATCCTTGGATCATACCTTCCGATTCCGAGATGGATTCATTTGGTAACACGATGCCTTTGAGTCCCTTTGAAATTACATATCAGGTTGTACAGTTGTTTTCTGACTCTTGTTCAACCGAAACTAATCCAATGAATGTGGTCCATGGGGAATCACTTTCAATATCAACCTCAGCTTCAACAACATTTTTTGATCCTATTCATACTGATGAGCAGATTCGTGAACTTTTGTCTGTTGATAATTTACCATGGGAAGATCTTCATCATCGATCTTCATTTTTACCTGACCTTGATCATTTCGAAAATGATTTTTCATCTATTTTTACTACTGACTATATCAAAGAACCATAGAATCCATTCAAACATCCTAATTCTGAGTTAAATTTGGGAAATATCTCTCGAACGGTTCCTATTGACATTTCAGTTAAACCTGGAATTATTGAAAACATTCATATAGGTGCTTCTTGTACGGACAATGAAATCCAAACTTATAAAGCCCTATTTCAAGAATTGCGTGATGTGTTTGCCTGGTCATATGAAGAAATGCCAGGAAACAATCCATCAATTGTTGTCCATGAAATTAAAACTTACCCAGATGCTAAACCTGTCTAGCAATGTTTGCGTCAGATACATCTGAGAAAAGCCACTACTATTAAAGCTAAAGTTGAGAAATTACTTCATGCAGGTTTCATTTATCCAATTCCTTTAACAGATTTGGTAGCGAATATTGTTCCTGTTAACAAAAAGCAAGGAATGATAAGAATATGCATCGATTATAGGGATATTAATCGAGCTTGTCCTAAGGACAATTATCCAACCCCCTATATCGATCAAATTATTGATGATTGTGCCAGCAGTGAAATTTTCTCCTTTATGGATGGTTTTTCCGGTTACAATCAAATCAACATACTCCCTGTTGATCAACCTAAAACAACTTTCATTTGTCCATGGCGGAGATTTGCTTCTTACAGGTTACCTTTTGGATTGAAGAACGCTGGAGCAACTTTTCAAAGGGTTATGTCTTATGCATTTCATGACATCAAGCACATTGTGTAGCCTTATCTCTATGATTTACCTACTCATTCATTACGTAGATCCGTTCATCTCACTCATTTATGAGTTATCTTTATGAGATGTAGGCATTATTGAATTAGGATGAATCCACATAAATGTGTATTCTGTGTAGAAACGGGTCGTTTACTGGGATTTTTCATTTCAAAAGTTGGCATTCATGTCGATCCCTCGAAGGTTGAAGCTATCATCAAATTACCTCCTCCTACGACTCTTCGCCAACTCCAAAGTTTGCAAGGGAAAGCAAACTTTTTACGTCATTTCATTCCTAACTATGCTAAGATAACAAAAGGTTTTACCATGTTATTGAAATAGAATACTCTATTCTTTTGGGATGAGATAGCTGACAAATCTTTTGATGCACTTAAACACGCGTTAACCTATGCGTCATTACTACATCCTCTCATTTACAACCAGGATTACTTTTTGTACCTTGCTGCTTCTTATTCCACCATTGGGATGGTTTTACTTCAGGAAGATGAATCCACCAATGAACATGTGATTTACTATCTTAGTCAAACTCTGCATCTGACCAAGATTAAATATTCGCATGTGGAGACATTGGCCTTGGCAGTTGTTCAAGCTGTCCAAAGATTTCATCACTACATCTTATTACGCAAAACCACGATAATTTCTGACTATAACGCTATGATGTATATTTTGACCAAACAATTTCTAGGGGGCAAGTATTCCAAATGAATAGTTATTGTAGGAATTTGACTTGGAATTTGAAAAATCCAAGGCAAAGAAATCTTTGGTGTTTGCGGAACTGATGTGTGATTTCCCGTGTATTGATACTGAAACTGTAGCAAAACAGCCCATTGCGGACAAATACTTGTTTCTTATCAGTACTCTTGATCCATATATGGAGATATCATTGTTTATCTCCAAGCCCAATCTTTTCGGCCTGAAATCTCACGATCTCAATGATGGAAAATACATTTCCAATCCCAACAATACCATATTATTTGTGATACACTCTATCGTCAAGGGGTGGATTCTATTATCCGACATTGTCTAACTCATGAAGAAGCTGAAAAGGTTCTCAATGACTGTCACTCTGGAGCATGTGGCGGTCATATGTCTGGGTATGCCACAACCCAAAAGATATTGTGCGCTGATTATTTCTGGCCATCCTTATTCAAAGATTCTATCTATGCAGTCCGAAAATGCCACAATTGTCAATTTTTTGATCGTAAGATGCATGCTCCACCCTCCCCTCTCCACCCTATAATTGTCGTTATCCCTTTCACAAAGTGGGGTATTGAATTTATTACATGTAACCCTCACTCGGCCGGGGGGCATGTGTATATCATCCTAGCGGTAGATTATTTTACTAAGTGGGCCGAGGTGATGCCTACATTTTCGGCAGAAGGCAAAACTGCTGCAACTTTCATTTTCAATCATATAATTGCTAGATTCCATGTTCCTCAAGCTATTATTACTAATCATGGAAGTCATTTTCAAAACATCATGATGACTGAACTGACAGATCAACTTGGCTTCTGTCACGATAGTTCTACTCCATATTACCAATAGGCTAATGGTCTGGTTGAAGCTATCAATAAACTTCTAGTCACTATGATCCAACGAATCATTGGTATTCATAGGTCAAATTGGCATAACATGTTATTTTCAGCACTTTGGGCATATCAAACCTCAGTAAAAACATCAACTAGTTTCACTCCTTTTCAACTGGTCTATGGTTTGGAAGTAGTGTTACCCATTGAATGTGAAATTCCGTCATTACAATTAGCTAGAGAATTACTCCCAGCCACTTCTGAAGAGGAGAAACGTTTTTTGTACTTAGCTCAGCTAGATGAGAATCGACACAATGCTACATTAGCAATCGAGGCTCATGCGAAACGAATAAAAGCTCAGTACAACCAAAATGTTACACCTCGTAACTTTTTCGGAGGAGACTTAGTTTTACTATACAATCAAGCAAACGATAAGATAGGGGCTGGAAAATTTGTACCTATGTGGCATGGTCCTTATATTGTTAAGTGAAAGCTGGCAAAAGGGGCCTATGAATTGGTAAATTTTGATGGGGTCTCTTTGGGTAAACCCGGAAATGGGCTTTATCTAAAGAGATATTATGCTTAGATTTTGGTGTGAAGATTTTTTTTAGATTAGTTTCTTTATAGCTGGTATGTTTTAGATTAGGAAAGTGTGCCTAGTGTAGAGAGTGCTTTTATCATTATTCCTAGTTATTTTGATTTTACTCTTGATATTGCAGATGTCGACATATCTTCAAACATACATTGGTTTTGTTGATGGTGCTTGCAATGTACATGGAACATTTCTTCCATAGCTTGGGTTATCTATTCACCCTATGATGAGTTAGTATATATGCATGGGGTAAGCCTTAGTCAAACAACGAATAACATTGCAAAGCATGGTGCAGCGATTGAGTTATTATCCAAATCCATCTCATTTGGGATTTAGAGTTTGATTGTTAGGTTAGATTGTGAACTCGTTGTATTGCAACTTAATAGGGTTTATGCCATTAGAAATCCAATGTTATTAAAATTATTTTTGAGAGTTCAACTCTTGGAACGTGAATTTGATTAAATTGAATATTAGCATATTCCAAGACATTTAAATACACTAGTAGATGTAGTTACTTCTCGTATGGTAAATAGACATTTACAGTAATCAAAACAGTAAATTTAAAACAAATTCAATAATATGTTACACAAGATAGCCAGTAATAGTGATATATCATAGCATAGAAGTGTGTCAAAATATACATCGTCTTCGATCATAGGTTGAAAAACACCTTATGATCGGCAACATGATAGTACAAAAAGACAAAAATGTCGTGTGAGTCTACAAAAGTGATCATCCTATCCCTAGTGATGATCACGATAAGAAACCACTGCTCAGGCCACCCTACAAAGGAACCTCCTAAAAGGTCCTGGGACCCAATTCACATATCGTTGTAACCTAAGTGGGATATCATCTATGCTAGTCTCTGGAATATCTGCATCAAAAGCTCTAGATGATTCTCCAAATCAGTCAGGATCTCTGTAGATTCGTCCCGTGGGGTTGGTACTACTGCAGTTGGGTGTCTCCTCTCATAAATCTGGAGAGCCGTTGGTTTTCGTGGACCCACATCTGCATTTAAACTTTTTATTGTCAGTTTTGTATGATTTAAAAAAAAAAAAAAAAAATAGTTAAAACTTTGAAAGTGTTGAAAATGATTTTACCTGAATCATCCCACTACTCTCCTGGTGGAAGAATCATCTCTGGGTCACAACGATAATCCATCCCAACATTTGCAAAATCCTAAATCACAAAAAGCTGGTTCCTCAGCCAATGAAAATACTTAGGCAAAAATCTAATAACTTCTGAACCCTCCTCAGGATAACGGGCCATCACTGCAACCCAATGCATTATCTTAGGCTCTCGAGGAAGACCAGCCCCAACAGAAAGTTGTTGTGGGACCAGCATAAGAACCCTCTCTAGACCAAAACTCATAATGAGGAAACAATATCCAATTTTTTTTAGTTGTACGTTCCTTGCTCTAGATAGTTGGCCTTTTACATTCGCCAACACAGCCTCACACCAGTTGAAGATGGTACCTCGATAACAGTCTACTACCATTTGCATCTGGGATCCAGTAGCTACATGCAATGCTGCACTCCTGTATAGTTTGATGACAGTGAATGCAATAACTTTAAGTTCAGGATGGTTGATAGTTTTAATATCGATTCGTTTGTCCTTTGTTTGATCATTGCAAAAACTCCAATTGGAGACTAGCGATAGACTGGCCACCTAGCCTAGTATTGAAAAGAGATAATCATTTGCCTCTCTTGGGCAAACCAGTCAAGAAATATATGTCCTCTAGCTCAATTTCAAGCCAGTGGCCACCAATCATGAAACACTAGTCCTGTATGTTCCACTTGTCTATCAGCCATTGCAAGAAGTCTACTTGGGCCCTCATGCCTAGTATGGCTCAGAATTTAAATAGTTTGCATGCTTTCAATGCCCATATTATGGGTGGATGATTTATTGCGGCAAGGTCCACATCCTCATGCTCGTATTCCCGCCAAACAAGCATTTTGTATGTTGTATAATGCAAAAACGACATATTAGAATAGTGTAGTTCAAAACATTTTGGGCAAAAATAGAGAAATTTGAATTTTTAAAATCCATTTCGTGGGGTCCACACCTGCTAGTTATAGACAATGCATAGGTCTGCACTCGTCGTAAGCAATAGGTACAAACCCATGACTTTTTTCTTTGTATAAAAAAGTCAGGGTCCACAGGGGCCGCATGTTGCACCTGTAGACCCCCCTGAGCGATTTTCTAAACCAAATTCTCCTTAAAAAATCAATTTTTACAGCCTAAAAATGAAATGTAAATAGTTGAAATCCGAGATAAGGATGATGTGGATTACCTAGAGCTGATGGTTTTCGACTCCAACGGATGGATTTTCAACAATTGTTACAGGAAGTTTCTTACCCAAAAGCTCTCACTTCTCACTCTGAAATCAAATGGTAAAAATGAATATACAAAAGCCCTTTTTATAAGCTTTTTTTAATAAATGAATTTTTAATTTATTTATTTTTCACTTTAAAAAGATAATTTTTTGATACATTTTTATTCATCTTAAACAGGTATGAGTAATGTTTTGATTTTTTGTACAGAATATTAGATTTTTCGGGGAAAATTAATCATTTTCAACAAAGAGCATACCTTTTCACTTTTTTGGACTCTTCCAAAATTTACAAAAAAATGAAATATTGGAGTTCTCTTTAACCTCTTTTATGACTCATAAAATATGAAAAGATTTCTGATTTTTTTCCCTTTTAAACTCGTTAAATAGAATTAAAAGGGCAGTCCACTTACAGCTCTTTTCTGACCATATAAACACGAAAAGATCGCCAGACTTTTTTTGTTTCAAGTTCAATATTGGTTATAAAATGATGTCTTTGATTGCTTTTTTACTTTTTCAGATCGGAGCCACTAATCATGAAAATTACTCCATGATCATAATGGTGAAGTGGTTCTCTTAAGCATTATTTTATACTTTTTCGAGCTTGGGGGACACAAATTTACGAAAAAGGACACCGATGGATTTTTCTTAAGTTTTTCTTTTGACTCCCTAAAATTGAAAAACACCAAGTTTTTCCTATACTGGACTCATTAAAATTTAACAGTAAAGGACCTGTTCAATTTAAACAGGAACAAACCACTCCTTCTTAGGGTTTGAATTTTAAACTAAGCTGGACTCATCCAAAGGATGAGCTTATAAACAAGTAAATGTTATCCTCCTCAAGCTTGTCAAAAATAAAGAGGTACTTGCCATAAACGGTGGGGTAAAAGAGAGAAAAATGAACCTATTTGTTACACTTTGTGTTTTAGAAAAGTAGTTAACCACTCTGGAACATGACACTTTTTATTCACTTGGGTTGGGAAATCCTTTGCCTAATAATTAATCAAACCATATTGAAAGTCTTCAGCCAATTTCTGGGTATTAGCTTCGGGTCAGTTGTCACCAAACCATCTGCAGTGTCGTTATGTGTTCAAGAGGTCAGTTCAAACAAACCATTCATTTGCAAAAATATCTGTCATCCATTTTGACCATCCATGAGTTAGTCCTTGCCAATATGTTTCTTCAAAACTTGATCTATGATTTCGTGTTGTGGGCTTGCCTATGACAGATCGCCTTCTATTGACTTTAGCTCATTATCTAGAAAGATGATCTAGAAATCGTCAGTACCTTGGAATCTGCATGCCATAATGGCAGGTTTCTCGCCTTCGATGATAGGTTGCATCATTAACCTTCGATCAAAGGATTCTATGACATGTTCGACATCAGCTCATTTATTCACATTTCATGGATTGTATTGAGTACATTGAGAGCCATTAACATTACTGGTCATTTCTCTCACACTTGTTAACAGTTCACATCATTAACTGGTAATCAAGTGGTTTCTACCATGTTTGACTTCGACACATTCATTCACATGGATAGAATCATACTAGTTTGGGAAGCAGAAATCAAGACCCTGGATCTATTTTCTACCATCCAGGCTGCAAGTAATTTTTTTATTCATTATACAGTAGAATATTCATAAACAGATGGCTGCGTCCATACTGTGTCTACATATGTCTACACTCTTGATGTATTACAAAATCATTCCTGTATCAGAACAGTTTAGTCAGTTTTCTATTCAATTTTAATTTGAGTATGGGAATTCCTACCTCAGCGATGATATGTTCACATATATATATTTTGCATTGAATGTTTTTACAGGTTTCGATTGGGGTGTCCACAGGATGATCCTTGAAATGATAAAGTACTTCACTCTTCATAGATGACAAACTATATCTTCATTTATTACAGACTTCACACTTTAGGGGGCAATCTGTTGCACAAAAAAATTGTCACCTTGACATTCTGTAATCTGTGTGAGTCCATTACCACTCATACTTTCCTCCTTTGCAAGTCTTAAGCCTCAGTTCTTCATATCAAGCCTTGAAAAATTAGAGAAAGCCCTCAAAAGTCTTTAAAATTCTGGTTCTACACTTTCTCTTAGCATTACCTGTGGTCCCGCACCTAATGGTCATTTCTCATGCGCACCTGACTGCTTTGTCTTTGTTTTATGGGTGCGGACCCCTGTAAAAGTTAAAAAAGCGCAAGTATATTCTTAAAAACTCACTTTGAGTCATTTCTAGAAGCTTCTGAAACAAATCTTGAGGTGGCAAGTTCGCTCCCTTAAGCTTCATGCATCCCATACCTTATGGAGCAAACCCCTTGATGTGAGGAGCTTATCCCTTTGAAGGAGGACTCTATCCCTTCATAGGTGGACCTGTAACCTCCTTCCTCTGCACTATAAAATGAAGCATTGGGCTGGTTACTGGGGAGGTTGAAAGCTGAATATTTTTTGAGGTGAAATGCTGCTAGAACTTAGTCTTCTTATTTGAGCTTTTAGGAGGAGAGATTACATACCTCTTTGATCTCATTAGAAAGAGTGTAAGGCTTGTCAAAATAAAGGAGATTCCTGTTTCAGACCCTGGGAAGAGCTTGTTCAACATCAAGGCTGAAAAGGTTGTAAGGTTCTTCTACTTCAAAGTTAATACAAATAAGTTTGTTTTTCTCAATAAGCTGTTGTTTTATGGTTTATTTTATGGATTCCTTAATCACCATAATGGATATTATTTATGATATTAGCTATGCAGGTGTTATTTGATGTTTTCTTGTTTGTGATTGCAGGTTCTCAAAAGGAAACTCTTTCGGACAGTTGAAGGATGGATGCTACAAACTAGCGTTGGACTTAAGGTAGGGTCTAAACACCTCTATAGTTTTTGTTTATGAATTGCATATGTCTAGAGAAAGATAGATTTTATTTGTCTGTTTTTTGCTAGACTATCTTCTGATACTAGGGAGATCAACCTTGTCTGCAAGATCGATTTATTCAGCCAACAAGCCCATGATCTACCACATATTTGCAGTAAAAGTAGATTAAACATTTTACTTTTCACTAAGGTGTTATAGAGATATTTGGGCACTGCAACCCCAATCACATATGTCGATAAACCAAGGGATCTTAAACCCTTAAAAGTGTTGTTTTATACCCTAAGGAATCATGGTCAACTGATTACATCATTTCCCAGAAGTTCCACTTGAAAAACCACTCAGAACTGGCCAAACCTGGACCATATAGACTGCTCCATGGTCAAGGTATGATGCATACTAGTTGCTACACTAGCCAAGAGGAAGATACAGGTTGGTCCTCTTTGCTTCTCTCTTATCTATCATACATAAAGGGAATCTTGAAGTGCTTTGAATTGTTTGTTTCTAAGATACCTACCCGTCTTAGTGGGACTAGTAGATTGAAAAGACACTAGTTTTCCCAGAAACAAAATGGCCACTCCATTGAGGAGTGAATAGTTTGTTTGTTTTATATTTTTGTTTGCTTTATAAACTACATATGGAGCCTAAAGTTAGCTAGATAGCCTTCAAACTGCTTTTTCTATGAAACTCCAAAGTAGACGAATGCTACTTCAGTCAATCTCTGGGTTGGTTTATAAACTGAACATCTAACTTACAAGCATCCTAAACGCCCTTGTGGTAGCTCAATAACCTCTAAAGATCATACCCTTGTGCTTTGTTTTTACTGTGTATCATAGCTCAGCCTAAATCATTGAACTTAGCTGCAAATTTTGAGCAAAAACCAAACTCAGTTTTGTTCCCTAGCCCATCACACTATCTATAACTGGTAGCCTGTATGCATCGCACCCCCCGTGTGTTACAGGTGAGATGCATCCCTATTTCCCTTAAGGACAGGTATGATGACTGAATGATACTATTTCTCTCTTTGAAATTTGGTTTTATCCTCCTTGTTTTCAGCTCTATTCAGTAGTTTTTTTGCTCGTGATCAGTATCTCATTGTTGAAGCCTCTTTCCTTTACATTATTCAGCCTCCATTGATAGGGATTTGTAAATGTTTTCGTGTGTTTGTCTATCATTTACAGTCTTTCTTTGTCAAAAGTAGCTTAATCGAACTGTTGTTTTTTATGAAAAGAAGTGTCGTAACTGTCGTTTTGAGTCAAAAGGAAGGGTGTCATAAAGTCTTCCTCTTCTAGATAGGTGATTGTACTTTTACCAATGTATTTTATTTGAATTGTTAATATTTAAAGTATCGAAAGAAGTTTTCTATTCGAAATTGAAAAGTGTCATTTTAGTCTTCCTTTCATTTTGAAAAGAAATTGTCGAAGTGTCGCTTTGAATAAAATAGTTCAAATCTGTACTTAGTTTTCCTTCTTGGCATTCTCACATTAAGGAAATGAAAAACAAATACATGCATCTACATTTGCATTTAGACTGTGTGCGAAAATTATTTAGGAAAAGTTCATTTAGTGTGTGCTCTCTGTTGAAAGAATCGTTATCTTCTTTCCTTATTAGCTAAGGTTTTCATTGCTAAAATAAACGACTGTCTATCATTTTAGATTACATATTTAGGAATTTTACATCTACATCATGCGATGAACCTTGAAAGAAAAAATTCTAAGATCAACTCTAAAATAAGTCTCAATAAACATAACAACACTTTGGAACATAATGCAACACATCTAAAGGTCTAGGCTAGAGATGTATTCCGGCATTGTAAAACCTGGTAACTATCGTTTTCATCGAAGATTGGGTGATTTCTCCTATTTGATACGACAAGTGCTAGTATGGACTTATGCTTCTCGTACCATCGATTATATATTGGGAGACCACAATAGGCTGATATCCTTTATCCATAGGAAGAAGTGTCTGCCGCCATGTTGATCACAATCCACTGAACACAACATTCGGGAAGATTGACTATCGTACATAAGTCCTTGGTAATTTCTATTTAATTTACCACCAAGGTGTATTTTGTAGTTTTTCAGTTGGTCTGGTAATCCCTCTGTATAGATTTCCAGAGTAGTCACTTTCGTTCCTTTTCAACTCCTTAAAACAAAAATTCCATCTGAGCACTTATCACTTCAAGCTCATTAAAAATTGAAGGTGACTAGAGTCATCTTTAGATTTTTCTTGACTCTTAAAAACTGAAAAAGCAAAGTTGTGTCAAAGCATCATTAAAATTTATTTAATTCGGAATAACATTTCCCCTTTTTAATTTTGAGTTGATCAAGTAATCTGCAATCATGGAAGAAAGTCAATCAAAACCCCGTCGTTCAAAGAGGCTAGCGAGTCAACCGTCTTTGACTCTAGAAACAAAACCATTCCGGGAAAAATGGTCTCGTTTAATTGAGTCCACCTCTCCTAGTTTATTTGAAACTTATGTTTCAACATCATTAAAGACTACAGTTACTCCAATCATTTCTGGTACATGTGCCTTTACAGAAGAAGTTTCGTAGTTACAAGAGGACATTAGAACTGATCCTAGTGTAACAGTAGACACTTCTATACCTGAAACAACTCCATCTAGGGCTGATGCAGAAACTGAAGTTCACTTACCTGAACATCTGGAAGTTGAGTTCTAGAATTCAGAAGGTGTCACCCCTCTAGTATCTGTCACTGCAGAAGCTATACCTTCTTCAGCTCCAGAAATATTTTATGGACCTGACGGTCTACCTCATCCACCTCGACTGATTGCAATAAAGGAGATAGTAGAGGATCTTCCATCCAGTACTCCGTTGCAATTTGGAACTAGGATCCACTTATATCCTTCTATTCCTAAAGTTAGTTCTTTTAATCATCTTCATCGCAAGTTCCTATTGAATCGCTAGGAAATATTTTGGATAGACTAAATATGCCTGAACAACCGTCAACATATAGGATTGTGTCATCTGATATAGCTGCAACAGAACTTCTTGCTACCACTCCTACGATGTTTGTTGGCATACTATCTGTCCCAACTAGTTATCAATCACTAGATGGAGTCCACCCAGGGATTGTTTCGATGACATGGTCTATTCCTATTTGTTCCTTTGGGATCCTATCTAGAATTTCGTATGTTGAAGCTCACCAAATTGATCTTGCATACCAGTTTCAATTTGGACAGCCCAGTCTCCAAAGGCTCATCTATCCTTTCAACACTGGATTGCCACCATATGGGGGGTAGTATGCTTTTTTAGTATTCCTTCCTGGAGAATAACCATATGAGAGCTCACAACAAAATTTAGGTCAAACTGGAATTACATCCAGTGGTTGGATATCAGTACTGCCTCAACAACCTAGGGTTGTATATTCAATGCAACCAACCCAACCTATGTCGAATATTACCACTGCACCTACTATTGTGACCTTGTTGCAAGTACAAGCACAACTTATTATATGTCAGCCTTAAATCTCCCAGGGTGCAGTACAACAACCTCTTGTCTCTACGGCTCAATCACAATATCAAATTAGTGCTTCCTTAACTAGAATGACTCAGGCTCAAATGGGTGTTATCACTCTGCATACTGGTCAAGCATCTAGTATTGGGCAATAGCAAATGGTCCAACAACCATGGCTAGTACAATATCAACAACCACAATTCCAGCAAGCTTACTAAGGACCCAAGCAACAAGGCTCTATAGGTAATGGACAACCGCATTTTCAAAATAGTTATCGACAACCATTCTATACTGGTTATGTCCATCAACCTTATCAAAGTTATCAGCATCAGATACATTATGCTGGTATGCAAATACCTACTGTTCAAGTGATCCCATCTTATCCTGGGTATGCTTCGCCAAACCTGAATCAATAGTTTCCTTTTGTAGCAACTCTAGAATTACCAGATCTAAACCGGATGACAAATGATCCAATTGCTTACGCCCCTTGGTGGACAGCGATTCCTCATAAGCTTCCCTATGATATTCCTAAATTCAATGGAAATCTAGGTGAAGATCCATCGAATCACATAATGACTTTTCATTTGTGGTGTTCATCTAACACCCTGTTACACAAAAATATCATCACCATGATTATTTGCAGTCAATATGAGTCTATCATCACTTATACTAGCTTCCTAAGTAAGTCTTAGACCTTATCTCTTCATGTCAAGCTTTGCAAATGAGAGAAAGACATTGAAAACCAATATTACTCTAGTTCTGCACTTTCTCCTACTTTTGCCTGCAGACCCGCACCCTTTGTTCATATTACCTACGTACCTGCACGCTCTGTCTGTAAAGGGGTGGGTGCATACCCCTGTAAAAGTCAAAAAAGCGCAAGTTTATCCTAAAAAACTCACTTTTGGGTTAATTCTAGATGTTTCTAGAAGGATTTTGACGTGGATTGTTTGCTCCAAGGTGGTTCATGCATCCCAAAAGAGGAGCTAATCCCTTGATAGGAGGAGCCATCCCTTTGTAGGAGGGCTTTAGCCCTTTGAAGGATGACCTAGTAACTTCCCTCCATTGCACTATAAATTAAGGCATTGGGTCAGTTGCTGGGGAGGTTAGAAGCTGAACATTTTGAGGGTAAATGCTGATGGAATTGGGACTTCCTAGTTAAACTTGATAGGAGAGATCACATACCTTTTGGTTTCATTGGGAAGTGAGTGAAACTTGTCAAAGTAGAGGAGACTTCTTGTCGGACCCTGGGAGGATCTTGTACAGCATCAAGGCACAGGTTGTAAAGTTCTTCTTCATTTGAATTAATACAATCAGATTCATTTTTCTCAACAAATTGTCTTATGTGGTTTGTTTCATAATCTCCTTGATCATTATGATGAATATGCTTTATGATATTGGCCTTTCAGGTGCTATTTAATTTGTTTGCTTGTTTGTGTTTGCAGACTTACACTTCAAGGAAGCTCATTTGGAGCGAGGGAGCGAGGCTTCCACAAACTTGCACTGGATCCAAGGTAGGCCTAAAACACTTGTTTGCCTTTGTTTTAATTGCATATTTAGAGAAAGGTAGTTTTTTGATTGGCTTGCTTGTCACTAGATATCTTTAGATACTAGGAAGGTCGATCTTGTCCGCAACCTTGACTCGTTCCGCGTGACAAAATGGCGACTCGACTGGGGACTTGATTGTTTTCCTTGTTTTTCTTTGACCTGAGAAACTTGCCTTTTTGTTTCTGTTTTTGGCTTGTTGTGTGTGGAATTGGGTGGATTTAGTGGATCTAGGTTTGTTTTGGCTTTCCATAACTTTAAGAGAAGTCCGCATCCTATGCTTGTATCACAATGCGTACCTCTATGCATGTTTACTTTGCACACAGAGCATGCACACACCTGTGCAAACTCTGAGCTTGCGGACCCTCTAAAATTTTGAAAAACTTGACTTTTACTCTTGCAATTAGTTTTATCTTGGTTTAGGTGTTGTTATCCTCTGCCCAGGCTTGCATGTGACTTGTCAAAAGCTTTCCTTGGTCTAATTTCATTGGTGTTAGGGTTTTAGGTGAAATTCCTAGAAGTTTTGGTTGCCGGTCTTAATTTTCATTTTGGTCGTGTAGTAGCTCAGAGATTAGAAGTGTAGAAGGCTCAGATCACCTTGGTTTTTACTGGCCTTCTTATGAGTTTGACCATTTGCAAAATCTACCTTTGTTGAGGAATCTATCTTGTGTTTTCTCTTTGCAAAACTTCGAAAAGCTTGTGTTAAAAGTTTGGATTTCACTTTTACAAAAAAGAACAAAAATAATTTGTTTTTGACAGATTTGTGATTCTGGACAAGTTAGTCCTTGGTTTGCTTATTTCCAAGTAAAACATCCTTGGAAAAAACAAAAACATTTTGTAAGCTTTTACTTCAAGTAGTTTTTTATAGTTTGTAGATCTTAAGATTTGCTTTGTTCATAGTTTTCTCAAGATTTGCCTTATTCATAGTTTTCTCAAGATTTTCTTTATTCATTGTTTTCTCAAGATTTGCTTTAGTCATAGTTTTGAGTGTTTTTATAAAAATACAAAAATCTCTTTTGAAAAAAGTTTGTTTTGGTAGCATTTGAGTGTTTGAATGAAAAAGGAAATTCTTGTTTAAATTTGTTTGTTAAGAAAGATTTGTGTTTACACGCATTTGCATTCTCAAACTCTTTCCTAGATAGAAGTTCATTAAAGAGAAAAGATTGTTTGATCATCTTAAGTGCATCTTTTTGGTGATTTTAAGTTGAGTCTTCACACCACGAGTTTCATCTCCACACCTCTTGACTTAATCAAAAACCAATAAAAATAACGCTTAAAGTAAAATTAATCTAGAAATCTTTTTATTTCTAGGGCTCTATTACACCAACATAGCTTAGGCTAGTGTCTTGGAGTAGCGAGTACTTAACTCTCCAAGATAGTAAAACAAGCAAGTAGATGTATCTTGTGGTAAGAGAGAAATCCAATTGTTGCATGTATGCTCTGGGAAAGCTCCTCTTAAAGGAGAAGCACGAGATCGTTGTTACACAGTAAAATGTCACTGCCATCATGTCAGTCTCGCTACTGTGCTATAAACCACATTCACTTATACTCATGCTCCTCAAAATGGCTAAAAATCCCTCTTTGCCTAAGTTAAATGAATCATCGCGTCTGTTAATAAAATAACCGCGCTGACAAGCGGAGGTCAGTGTTGCTGTTGCGATGCCAGTGCGGAAGCGCACGTCTTTTCCGCGCTGGTCCCATTTTACGGACAGCGCGTCCTCCGTTTGTCCTGTTCAGCGCTGACCGGAACTCCTCTGTATTTGGTCTGCGATGTCAGCGTGCCAGCCTAGTGTCTCACCCGCGCTGATCCTGTTTGGGCGAATTTGTTCTAACAACCAGCCTTCCAGATCCCTCCAGACTTGGTTGTTAGCATTGTTGAGGTCGCCATCCTTTCTCTGGCATGTCTGTTCGACTGACCATCCACTTATCTTGGGGAAAAAGCTCATCCTTTACCTATTCATGGAGACTCCTTCTCCTTTATAAGCCTTCTCCATTGCCCATGAGCAGCTAGTTTTGGAACATATAGACTTTGATTGAGGAATTCTTAGTGCATTAGTGCTGCTCTTTGTAGGCATTTGGTGTGTTGTGTGAGGATTGCTTTAGAGCTTGAGGGAGTTTATAAGTTTGTTGCCTTGTATGTGAGAGAGAGACCTCTTTGACTTGGGAGATCCACTTCAAAGGTGAATGCTTGGAAGACATGCTGGCTGGACCCTCTAGAGAAGGACTCAGCGTCAGGACTTTGGTTGCACCTTACTCTATTTCCTGATTAATAAATATAGATGACTACTCTTATGGTTCCATTTCCATTTTTCCTATGAATGATTAATGTAAATTGTATCCTTCCTAACTGATACAT